>CM059868.1:25532510-25716331 GCA_030490815.1 Acer saccharum | reverse complement strand
GGTTGTGGGCTGTGCACGCCCATGGAGGAGGCCGAGGGATGAGCGATATGGTGGATGGCCACCTGAAGATCTGATTATGACAATTGTAATTTACTTGCTTTTCTAGGATGAACCAAAATGTTGCTTTTTTTTTTTTTTGCATAAATATTACAATATTTGTTATTGTATGATAACATGACATATAGAATAGGAGTGCCACTCATATATATCTTTTGGTATGAACATGCATTGAATGATTTAGGTATCTAAGGATCTAGATACCTTGGTAAATCATCTATGGGATTTAATCACACGCCTTAAATAATGAGTGGGGAGAAGGTTTTTGTAACACCTATGGCCTCCAAGGGTTAGTTGAGCTTATTATTTATTGGTATCCCCCCAAGGGGCGTCCATGAATGGAATTTAGCAATATACTTCCTTCAAGGATAGACTAGACAATGGACTCAACGAGATCTACTCCCCAAGGAAGGATTTTCGTGAGAGAAAATTGAGGGTCGATATCTTGGTAACACCACTAATGTAATTTTATTGATATCCTCCCAAGAGTTCTGTCAATAAAATTGCAAGGCTAAAATTGAAAACGCTGGTGTTTGTTAACAATTAGGTGGAACCTAGTCTACTAGTAAACTGGTGCGAACTCCCAAAGGAGGCGTACGTTTATGGGTGTTGGATCAACCGTTGAATTTTATGATTGTTATTATTAATTCAAGATAAATATTAAAAGTGCTTATCATGATTATTTACTTATATATATTTTTGTTATATTCAGAAATCATGACCCATCCACTAATGAACATCTTAAAAGATAAATATTTAACCGGAGATAATTATGTCACATGGAAAAGGAAATTAGGTTGTTGCTGCAAACTGAAAAACATAAGTTATTCTGTCTGCATCCTAAACCACCTGCTCCTACTTATGAATCTTAGATTCATTTGGTTGGTAAAGTTGTACTGTTAAGGCCCGTCAAAGGCAAGGAACAACAGAAGAAAAAGCAACTTGGCCTACCAAGAGGAGACTAAGAAAGTAACCAAGATCAAAGGGAAATGTCCGTTGTGGTGAAAAGGGACATTGGAAAGAAATTGAAAGTCCCAGAACAAGAAGGAACAAGGTATATTAATTATCTTGAAACATGTTTTTGGCAGATTCTACGATGCTTGGATCATAGACTATGGAGCCACAAATCATGTTTTGCTATTCCTTACAGGGGTTCAAGAAAGGAGAAAGTTGAATAAGAATGAAATCAATTTGCGCTTGGGCAACGGAACGTTAGTGTCTACAAGTGCGGGGAGATATTAGAGTTATTGGATTCTAGAAGGCATTTAGATTTGATAGACGTTTATTATGTACCTCAATTCAAAGGAATTTAATTTCAGTTTTTGTTTGAATAAATTTGGATATGCGGTTACTTTTAATAAAGTTTTATTATTAGTAAGAATGACAAATTATTGCCAAGGTACATGGAAACGGTCTATACTTTTTGCATGAGAAATCTCTCACTCGTTAGACACAGAATTAACGGAACCTAATCATAAAAGAGTAAAATTATCAATAGATGAAACCTTAATAGGATTAAAAGATGGTAAGTGACGGACCTTTAAGTGACTTAAAGGTTGATGATCTCCAAACTTGTGATCTTGTTGGAAGGTAAAATGACCAAAGGTCGTTCTTGCCAAAGTGCAAGAGCCACTGAATGTTTAGGATTGATAACAACCGATGTATGTGGACCTATGAGATTCAAGTAGAGGTGGATATGAGTACTTCATCACCTTCACAGATGATTAATCGAGATTGGTTATGTGTACTCATGCGACATAAAGTCGATGCTTTTGACATGTTCAAAGCATTCAAGCTGAAGTGGAAAATCAGCTTGAGAAACACATAAAATCTTGAGATCTGATCGTGGTGGAGAATATCTATCTGGTGATTTCAGCAATATCTTATTGAAATGGATAGTTTCTCAGTTTTCTGCACCAGGTACACCTCAACAGAAATGGGGTAGAAGAAAGGAGAAATAGAACTCTTTTGGATATGGTTAGTTTATGTTGAGTTATTCAACACTTCCTATTTCTTTTAGGGATATGCTTTACAAAATGCTATATACATCAAACGATGTACCATCTAAGTCTGTCCTAAAAACATCGATGATGAGTTGTGGACTGGGCGCAGCCTAGTTTTAACACTTAAGGATATTGTTGTCCTGCGCATGGTGTTAAAAGGAAAGACAGAAAAGATGGAGTCCCGTTCGGAAACATGTATATTTGTAGGGTATCCAAAAGAAACTAAGGATATTATTTCTATAGTCCTTCAGATCTTAAAGTATTTGTTTCGACAAATGCTAAATTTTGGAAAAGGACTATATGAATAATTTTGTGCCTAGAAGTAGAATTGTCCTGAATGAGATGTCAGGAGCTACAATTCCAGAGAGGTTACACAACCTAACCCAATTGTAAGTTCCGATCCACAACACAAATCAACAACCTACCATCCATCGTCGTAGTGGGAGGGTTAGAACACAACCCGAAAGGATACATCGGTCTGGGAGAATCAGTGGAGAATCTCCCGGACGACGATGATCCACACGTATAAGGAAGCAATGGAGGATGGTGATAGTCGCCATTGGCAAAAGGCAATGCAATCTGAGATTGAATCTATGTTCGATAACAAAGTCGGTCCCTTGTGGACTTGCCTAAAGGGATAAAACCCATTGGGTGCAAGTGGGGATACAGGAGGAAAGAGGTATGGATGGAAAGGTGGAAACCTTTAAAGCTAGATTGGTAGCTAAAGGGTATACCAGAAAGAAGGTATCGATTACGAGGAAACCTTCTATCTGTGGCCATGCTTAAATCCATTAGGATACTCTATCCATTGCAGCATCTTAGATCTAGAATTTGGCAAATGACGTCAGACAGCTTTCCTTAAATGGAAGTTTTGACGAAACAGATCTACATGATGCAACCAGAGGGATTTATTGAAAAGGGCCAAATGGAAAAGGTATGCTAGTGCAGAAATCCATTATGGATTAAAGCAAGCATCCAGATCCTAGAACTAAGGTTTGATCAAGTTGTCAAAGGTTTTGGATTTGGTGCAGAATTCTGGACGAACCTTGTGTATACAAAAGGATGAAGGGCGACAAGTTGGTTTTCTGATTCTTTATGTTGATGATATATACTCATTGGAAATGTGTAGGTGTATTGACATCAGTAAAAGAATGGTTAGCAAAACAATTTGATATGAAGGACTTAGGAGAAGCAAGTTTATTTAGGTTATCCAAGTAATAAGGATAGAAAGAATAGAACGATTGCATTATCCAAGTTCATACATAGACAAGATATTGTCTAGGTTTTCCATGCAGGGATTCCAAGAAAGTATGTTACCTTTCAGACATGAATCAAGCATTCGAAGGAACAAGTTCTAAGAAGAGCATAAGAGCAATTCATGAGTAGAGTTCCATGTGCCTCGCAGTTGGAAGTCTCATGTATGCAATGCTCGTACTAGACCAGATATTTGTTTTGCTGTTGGCATAGTTAGCAGGTTCAATCGAAACCTGGCTGATCATGGACGGCAGTCAAGCATATTTTCAAGTATCTAAGAGAACGAGAGATAATTGCTGTCTATCTGGAGGGGATTGATTCCCGTTGGGGTATACAGATTCTGATTTCCAATCAGATTCTGACTCCAGAAAATCCTATCAAGGGCTGTGTTTACTATTGGAGGAGGAGCAGTTATATAGAAGAGTATCAAGCAATCTTGATTGCTGATTCCACCATGAAGCTGAGTATGTTGCTGCATGCGAGGCTGCCAAAGAGGCTGTTTGGCTCCGCCAATTCTTGATTGACTTGGAAGTGGTTCCTAGTGCGAATAAGCAGATCATATCTACTGTGACAACAGTGGAGCAGTGGCTAATCGAAAGAACCAAAAGTCATCAGAGAGGAAAACACATTGAAAGGAAGCATCACCTTTTAAGGGAAATTGTATATAGGGGGAGAACATGGGAATGAGAGATATGACAAATTTGCTATAGCGCAAGTGGAGATTGTAGGATTATGCTCAATAGCAAGAGTGTAATAGTGTTTGTGAATCTATTCATATAATAATGTGATTTCTGGTTAACAAATCTATAGCATTATGTTTAATTATTATAATTGTCAAAAGTGAAAAATCATAAGGTCAAAAGACTATGAGAAAAGAAGAATTGTTCAACATCTGGAACGTATGAGGTAGACACAATTCTTTAGTTAGTCTTGAATAATGTTCACAACTTAAGTTAAAGGTGGGCACCTTTATATGTTTAAAGTTGTAGATTCTTTTACTGGCTTTGAGTGGGATCAAATGTGTTATGATGGTAAAATCATCTGTAAGGATTCCCGTTGTTTTTAATTGGCTTATTTCGTGATCAAACCATAAATGGGGATTTGTAAGGGTAGTTTAATGTTGTTTTAGTGCATTAGGCCCTTTGAAGACCTCATTATTGACAAGCACCAAAGGTAATATTCTAAGTGCTTTCTTGTCTTGAAGAGATAGTTGCACACACTCAAACTCATGCATATGTTTAATCTTTGTATGTTGTGTTTCTTTTTGTTGTGCATAAATGATTATTTACATCTCTTCTTGCTTTATGATTGCATCTTGTGTTGAAAACATCATAGCATTTAGGCTTTTAGGATGCATCTTGTTTGACTTTGTACCCCTTGCATGATTGCATGTGGGATGCAATTTGGGCTGTGCGTGGTCCACCAGCGCGGTCCACCAGCGCCGGCACCAGCGCCGCTCACCGGCGCAAATCGCCCAGTGGCGCGCCGCTGGTCGTGCGCTGGTGTGGACCAGCGCCGGCCACCAGCGCCGATCGCCCAGTATGGCGCCGCTGGACTGGCGCTGGTGGCAGCGCCTGACGTCCAGCGCTCAAGCCAAAATTGGCTTGTGCGCTGGTCCTGCGCTGGTCCACCAGCGCAGGTCCACCAGCGCACAGAGTGTTTTCTGGCGATTTCAAAACGACCTCACTTCACTTATGGCCTCTATATATATGCTAACTTGATTTTAGGTCATTACAAGAGTTCTTATTCATGCTTCATACTTAGGATATTTTTCAAGAGAAGAAAAATACACAAAGAACTCATTTTTAATTACTCAAACACAATTTCATGATCATCAATCATCATCTAGCATCATAGATCATCTAGATGTCATCTAGCATGGAATCTTCATCATACTTTGCTTGGTAAGCTTTTCACTAATATCTTACATATTTTGTGTTTTTTATCTAGCAATCTCAATTAATTACTTGATTGTTATTTTGTATGCTCTAGATACAAAATTGAGATTAGTATGATGTATGTTTGAGAAGTTGTATTGTGCTAGCATATTAGGTTTTGCTTGATATTGATTAGCTTAACTATTTGACATGTCATTTAGTTTTGATATCTAGGATTGTTCTTAATTGCATATTAATCATCTTAGATAAGCATATAGGGTTTCCCTTGCTCTATGTTGCATTTTGGATATTTTCATATATTCACTTAGGGTTGTATTCTCTTCAAGAGAAGCTAAGTCTTGTGTGTAGCAATCGGGATTAGGTTGCTTAGATCGCAAGCAAATTGGACTAGGTTCACTCATACCGGGATTAGGTAGGTGTGTGATTACTTCCGGGATTAGGTTGTAATCGTTTGCACATTTAGTGGATTCGAGGTTCGAGTGTGGCTTACTTACATAGCCCGTGGTTTTTCCCGTGAGGGTTTCCACGTAAAAATCAAGTGTTAATTTAATTTCCGCACCATATTACACTTGCTTGTTTATATTATCTTGAGGGTAATTTCGTAATTTTGACTAACACGAAAAATTGGGTAAAAAGCGTAAAATCTATTCACCCCCCCTCTAGATAGCTTTATACACACCGTGGTATATTTAGTTTCAATTGGTATCAGAGCGGGTTCCTAGACATACATAGGTGATCCTTGCTTATTTTGGTGTGTTTTGCATTTTGTGTGATTTTTGATTATTCATACATTTGCATTCATTTCATTCATTCATAAACACTATGAGTGGAAACGGTGGAAATGGTGGTGGCCACGAAGGAGCTTCTAGCACAAGGCCTCCACTTCTTACCGGTTTGAACTATTCCCAATGGAAAGGGAAGATGGAATCCTACATATGCCAAATTCATGACCGTGCATGGATGGCGGTGGAAGACGGATATGATCTCCCTATGATGACTCCCGCGGGTGGAGGACAAGATGTTTTGAAGCCTAAGGCGCAATGGAACGCGCAAGAGTTTGAGGCTTCTAAGTGGAATAGGAAGGCGATGCATGCCATGGATGAGAATCAGTACAAGCTTATTCAGAATACTCAAATTGCCAAAGTGGCATGGGACATCCTTCAAGTTGCACATGAGGGAACCGAGGTGGTGAAGGAGTCCAAGCTTCAAGTCCTCCAAACTCAATTTGAGTTACTTAGGATGGGAGAGGATGAATGCTTCAACGACTTCGAAATCAAATTGATGGACATAGTAAATCAAAGCCATCAACTCGGAGACCCGTATTCGGATAGGAGAGTCAAGCAAAAAATTATGAGATCTCCCCGATAGGTTTGAATCAAAGGTGACGGCCATAGAAGAAAATAGTGGCTACATGGATATGAAGCCAAGTGAGGTAATTGGGCGTCTCCTTGCATATGAGTCTAGGAAGGCTCCTAGCAACACTACTCCTCCTAAGAAGTCTAAAGGAATAGCTTTGAAAGCATCTAAGGATGCAAAGGAGGCAAAGCATGAATCGGATGAAGACCTTGCCTTATTTGTGAAACGGTTCAACAAGGTTATGGGGTTCAAGAAGAAGAAGGGATTTGGGTCAAGAGGACAAGATTTGAAGAAAAAGAGTTCCTTCAAGAAGTTTGAGCCTAGACAAGAGAGGACCGAAAGGAAAGGGGTCCGATGCTTTGAGTGTGGTGGGATTGGTCACTTTGCCCCCGAATGTGCGAATCACAATGAGAGGAAGAAGGGTAAAGTGATGGCCGCCACATGGAGTGGGAGTAGTGATGACTCCAATGAGGAAGATGAGTCTTCAAGTGAGGAAGAGCTCATGGCTAACTTCCTAGCTTTTGCATCTTCTCACAAGAGCAAAAGTGCTAGTGAAAAGGAAGATTTGAGTCAAGAGGAAATTGACTCTAGTGAAGAAGAAAGTGACTCCTCTTCTAGTTCCAAGAAGAAGTTTGTGGAGCAAAAGGTGCTTGCTAAATACCATGCCGAGTTCAATGATTTAGCACTTAAAAGCACAAGAAAGATTGAGAGGTTGAGAGAAGAAAACCTTGAACTTTCGGCTCACAATGACCACTTAAGTGAACAAGTGGAAAGATTGAAGAGGAGAGAGGATAAGCTAATTGAGGAGTTAGACTTGTCCAAGAGAAGTGAAGAAGGCTTGAAGAGGGAACTTGTAGAAGCTAAAGGGTCCTTGGCTAGGATAGATTCTAGCACCAAGAAGCTTGATCATTTACTTGGTGTTGGAAAGAGTCCAAGTGACAAGAGAGGTCTTGGGTATGAAGATGGCAAGAAAATCTCAACCTCTAACAAGACCATTTGTCAAGAGCTTGAAGAATGAAGAAACTTCATTTGTGCAACCTCCTAGAAAAGTTAGAAATAGGACAAAGTTCTAATGCACAAGTGAAAATGGGGCCAAGAAGGAAACTCAAGCTCAACCTCCTAAGGTTCCTCAAGCCAACACTCCTCCCAAATTGGCTCACAAAGGAAAGAGACCAATCATGCAACCTCAAGCTTGGAAGCAACCAAGACCGGTTCAACAACGAAGATGGATTGAACCCACATATCCACAAAGACATGGACGTACTCAAAGGCGAGGTATGATTCCTTTTTCATTCCTATTTGTCACTTTTGTGGTTGTGATGGTCATATTAGACCAAATTGCTTTCAATATATTAAAATGTGTAGAAAACAAAGCATGATTGAAAAGAGAAAGAATAGAGCCAAGATGCATGTTTCTAGGAAGAAAATATTGATTTGCATGATCCTAGAAATAGTAGAGCACATGTACCAAAGCCACTAAGAAAGCTAAAATTGTTGCTAAGTGGATTAGAAAGAATGAAAATGTTTGCCATGTTGCACAAATAGCCTTGAAGGCAAATTCTTCTAATTTTTGGTACTTGGATAGTGGGTGCTCTAGGCACATGACGGGAAACAAGAGTTTCTTCGAGACTCTTGTTATGGAGGAAGGTGGAAATGTCACTTTTGGTGATGGATCCAAAAGAAATGTTGTAGGGAAAGGAACCATTTCCGTTCCCGGATTACCCTCCTTATCCAATGCTTTATTTGTTGATGGCTTGAAAGCCAATTTAATTAGCATTTCACATCTTAGTGATGAAGGATATTCCGTCTTGTTCTCTAAAGATTATTGCTCTATCCTTAAACCCGATGGACAAACCTTGTTGAAGGGCATGAGATCTAGCGACAATTGTTATTGTCTTGAAGCTAGAATTGTATCTAATCATGTGTCCATGGATGAGCAAATTGAGTTGTGGCATGAAAGACTTGGCCACATGAACTTTAGGGATCTACGGACCCTTGGAAAGTTCAATTGTGTGCGTGGCCTCCCTAAGCTTGGGAAGAAAGCCAATGGTATTTGTGGACCTTGCCAACAAGGAAAGCAAACAAAAGCATGCACAAAAAGGGTAAGTATCTCACCACCAAGGAGCCACTTGAGCTTCTCCACATGGACCTCATGGGTCCCATGCAAACCGAAAGTTTGGGTGGAAAGAGATACATTTTTGTTTGTGTTGATGATTTCTCTAGTTACATGGACATATTTTCTTAGAGAAAAATCCGAAACTTTTGATAAGTTTAAAATGCTTTGTATAAATTGCAAAATGAAATGAATTCTAATTAAAGCATTAAACGGATTAGAAGTGACCATGGGAGAGAATTTGAGAATGCCACCTTTGAAACCTTTTGTAATGGTTTAGGCATCTCCCATGAATTTTCTGCTCCTAGGACACCTCAACAAAATGGAGTTGTTGAGAGGAAGAATAGGGTCCTCCAAGAGATGGCCCGTGTGATGTTGCTTAGCAACAATGTCCCTAGGAACCTATGGGCCGAAGCCATTAACACGGCTTGCTATATAGGAAATAGAGTGTTCCTAAGGCCCGGTACTAGAAACACCTCCTATGAGTTATGGAAAGGCAAGAGGCCAAATGTTAGCTACTTCCACACTTTTGGAAGCAAATGCTACATTTTGAATGACCGTGATCAACTTGGCAATTTGATGCTAAGAGTGATGAGGGTATTTTTATTGGCTATGCCTTAAATAGTAGAGCCTATAGAGTTTTCAATTTAAAGACTCTAAGTGTTATGGAATCATCCAATGTCGTATTTGATGATACTAGGCTCAAGTCTAATGATCATGAGGAGGAGGTTATTTTTAGTGATGATTCTCCTTTGGAGGAGGTTGTGGTGTCGCCTAATGTTGGGACATCTAATGTCAACAATGATGGCACACAACCTATTGATAGAGTTCCTCTCTTGGACTCTAAAGAACCCGCTCCATGGGTTAGGAAACTCCATGATAAAGAAGATATCATTGGAGAGGTAAATGAGGGTGTTAGGACTAGACGCCAACTTGCTAATCTTATTAGCTATACATGTTACACCTCTCAAATTGAACCCAAAAAGGTTGAAGAAGCCTTAAATGATGAATTTTGGGTTCTTGCCATGCAAGAAGAGCTAACCAATTCGAAAGGAATGAGGTTTGGACTCTAGTTCCTAGGCCTAAGACCACTAATGTCATAGGCACCAAATGGATATTTAGGAACAAATCCGATGAGGATGGCAACATAGTGCGGAACAAGGCTAGACTTGTAGCACAAGGGTACTCTCAAATTGAGGGTATCGACTTTGAGGAGACTTTTGCTCCCGTTGCCCGCTTAGAGTCCATTAGGCTTCTCTTGTCCATCTCTTGTGTGCACAAGTTCAAATTGCACCAAATGGACGTCAAGAGTGCCTTCCTCAATGGCTTCTTGCAAGAGGAAGTGTTTGTTGAACAACCTAAGGGGTTTGTGGATGCACACCACCCCAATCATGTCTATCGCCTCAAGAAGGCACTTTATGGGTTGAAACAAGCACCGAGGGCTTGGTATGAGCGCCTCACTCAATTTCTTGTTGACAACAACTACACAAGAGGTAGTGTTGACAAGACACTATTCATCAAGAGAGACAATGATGAGCTTTTCATAGCTCAAATATATGTTGATGATATAGTTTTTGGCTCCACCAACAACACCAAAGTCCAACAATTTGTTGATGTCATGTCTCTTGAATTTGAGATGAGTCTTGTTGGTGAGCTTAGTTACTTCCTAGGTTTGCAAATTAGGCAAATGCATGATGGGATTTTCATAACCCAAGCCAAATATGCTAAGAACCTAGTGAAGAAGTTTGGTTTAGAGAAAGCCAAACATTGTGATACACCCATGAGTACCACTTTGAAGCTAAGCAAGGATGCTAGTGGTAAAAGTGTGGAACAAACTCTATATCGTGGCATGATAGGTAGCTTGCTTTATTTGACCGCAAGTAGGCCCGATATATCTTTTAGTGTGGGTGTGTGTGCTAGGTACCAAGCGGATCCTAAGGAGTCCCACCTCTCTTCCGTGAAGAGGATCATTCGCTATGTGAATGGGACATCCAACTATGGGATTTGGTACTCTTTTGACACTAATGCTAGTCTAGTTGGCTTTAGTGATGCGGATTGGGCAGGAAATTGTGATGATAGGAAGAGCACATCGGGCGGTTGCTTCTTTCTAGGCAACAACTTGGTGTCTTGGTTTTGCAAGAAGCAAAACTCGATTTCCTTGTCCACGGCCGAGGCCGAGTACATAGCCGCGGGGAGTGGATGCACACAACTCCTATGGATGAACAAATGCTAGTAGACTACGGATTCAACCAAGGTACTCTCACTCTCTTTTGTGATAACATGAGTGCTATTAATATTTCCAAGAATCCGGTTCAACATTCTAGAACTAAGCATATTGACATCCGCCATCACTTCATTAGAGAGCTTGTTGAAAATAAATGCATAGTACTTGAACATGTAGGTACTAATGATCAACTTGCGGACTTATTTACTAAACCCTTAGATGCTACTCGATTTAAAACTCTTAGTAGATCTATTGGGATATGTCTTGTGGAGTGATGTTCTATGATTGACCCCATATGGGGAACTCAAGCAAAGAGAGCTATTTTGCATTCATGTAACTTGCAAAAAATTTGAAATAACTTATGCCTCTTCTTTTGATTGCTTGAGTAAGCTTGGTTGTACATATGTATTATGCTTTCAATTCTATAAGTGTGAACCTTGCTTGTCTACAATCCATGTCATATTTATGTTCAAACATGCATTTTTGGACTAGGAGATTTACATAGGAAGTATGATGTGAATGACCTATAGTTATCTCCATGACATGATGTTTCTTAAATAACATGCTATGCTAAATGAAAAAGCATGAAATTCATACAACATGCTCACATGAAAAGCATGAATTGATGATTGCATATTCTTAAAAATGCAAAACTTGTGTGAAAGCTAATGAGACTCAAAATGAATAAAGGATCTTGTATCCGTTCAAAGGAATTACATTCCAAATGTCTCTCTTTCTTTATTAGTTGAACATGGTTACTATCATACGGATATCTTATCCGGAAAAATCTAATAGGGTGCAAAGTCGCTCATGCCATGTTTCGCTTATAAAGTTGGATATAGTTACTCTTAAATTGAAATCAATAATCTCTATATCCTTGCTTTTCCCATGACATTGGTGAAATTGGTTTGAATTCTTATTAGAAACCTTTGTCATTTGCTTTGCCAAATACCATTGTATTTTGGACTTGAATGCTATATGTCTTGTATGCAAAGCATGTTGGATTCACACATTTTCTCAAATAAATCTCCTTGTTTCTCTCAAATTAATTGAAGTGCATAACGTGACTTATATGTATATGCATATCTTGCATGCTTCTATCTCTCTGCTATGAGTGACCCGGTTGGGGACTACTCCTTTGCCTATATCATGACAAAAAGGGGGAGTAGGATATGTAAGGGGAGTTGCAAAATAGAAGCTATTGTGCACTTTGGGAGATAAAACATTGAGGGGGAGTAACCCTTTGAGGGGGAGCATTGCATTTATCATACATTGCATACATTTGCTAATGTTGTGCCTAAATTCTAAAAATGCAAATGCTTGGTATTCTCACATGATTAATCTCACACTTTACTTGAATTGGAATGTTAGAAACTCTTTTCAGGGATTGATTATTCTACAAGAGGATTGAAGACTTCAAGTTGCATTCTCTTATCTCTTTGTAATGTAGAATATCATTGTAATCCCGTAGTTTCTATTTTTTTGTGAGGATTTAATGTGAGTGATGGTTTTGTCACGAAATAGCCAAAGGGGGAGATTGTAAGGATTCCCGTTGTTTTTAATTGGCTTATTTCGTGATCAAACCATAAATGGGGATCTTTGTAAGGGTAGTTTAATGTTGTTGTTAGTGCATTAGGCCCTTTGAAGACCTCATTATTGACAAGCACCAAAGGTAATATTCTAAGTGCTTTCTTGTCTTGAAGAGATAGTTGCACACACTCACAACTCATGCATATGTTTAATCTTTGTATGTTGTGTTTCTTTTTGTTGTGCAAATGATTATTTACATCTCTTCTTGCTTGATTTTATGATTGCATCTTGTGTTGAAAACATCATAGCATTTAGGCTTTTAGGATGCATCTTGTTTGACTTTGTACCCCTTGCATGATTGCTTGTGGGATGCAAATTTTGGGCTGTGCGCTGGTCCACCAGCGCCGGTCGACCAGCGCCGCTCACCGGCGCAAATCGCCCAGTGGCGCGCCGCTGGTCGTGCGCTGGTGTGGACCAGCGCCGATCGCCCAGTATGGCGCCGCTGGACTGGCGCTGGTGGCAGCGCCTGACGTCCAGCGCTCAAGCCAAAATTGGCTTGTGCGCTGGTCCTGCGCTGGTCCACCAGCGCACAGAGGTTTTCTGGCGATTTCAAAACGACCTCACTTCACTTATGGCCTCTATATATATGCTAACTTGATTTTAGGTCATTACAAGAGTTCTTATTCATGCTTCATACTTAGGATATTTTTCAAGAGAAGAAAAATACACAAAGAACTCATTTTTAATTACTCAAACACAATTTCATGATCATCAATCATCATCTAGCATCATCTTAGATCATCTAGATGTCATCTAGCATGGAATCTTCATCATACTTTGCTTGGTAAGCTTTTCACTAATATCTTACATATTTTGTGTTATTTTATCTAGCAATCTCAATTAATTACTTGATTGTTATTTTGTATGCTTAGATACAAAATTGAGATTAGTATGATGTATGTTTGAGAAGTTGTATTGTGCTAGCATATTAGGTTTTGTACTTGATATTGATTAGCTTAACTATTGACATGTCATTTAGTTTTGATATCTAGGATTGTTCTTAATTGCATATTAATCATCTTAGATAAGCATATAGGGTTTCCCTTGCTCTATGTTGCATTTTGGATATTTTCATATATTCACTTAGGGTTGTATTCTCTTCAAGAGAAGCTAAGTCTTGTGTGTAGCAATCGGGATTAGGTTGCTTAGATCGCAAGCAAATTGGACTAGGTTCACTCATACCGGGATTAGGTAGGTGTGTGATTACTTCCGGGATTAGGTTGTAATCGTTTGCACATTTAGTGGATTCGAGGTTCGAGTGTGGCTTACTTACATAGCCCGTGGTTTTTCCCGTGAGGGTTTCCACGTAAAAATCAAGTGTTGATTTAATTTCCGCACCATATTACACTTGCTTGTTTATATTATCTTGAGGGTAAATTTCGTAATTTTGACTAACACGAAAAATTGGGTAAAAAGCGTAAAATCTATTCACCCCCCCCCCCCTCTAGATAGGTTTATACACACCGTGCTATAATAGTTTCATCATCAAAGTGGCTTGAGTAAAAGATCAAGTGCACTAGGTGCATTGAACTGGATCACAATGAAATACTTTATCTAGAACCGCAGTAGATAAAAGTCTTTTCATTATCAGGACAATCGGAGAGTCTATCTTAATCCTGAGATAAATGATGGACTTATGGTTGCAAGTGTTATCATTTGAGTTATCAATGAGTACGATTATATAGCATAGGTCTCCTCGATAGTTTGGTGGTATTCATTTGTTAATCGATAGAGGACTTCATTTATAGATATGGACATCGTGGCTCCATTTATTAAATGAGAGTAGAATATCATCATATGGATGTTTTGAGGTATTGGATATTAAATCTTAACGTTAAGTTTTCAATAGTGTCTATTGAAACATGGCTTCTGGACAAGTCAAAATATCCAAGTTCAAAATGTGGTCATATGAGGAAATATGGTAACTTGAAGAGCTATAGACGGTCTATGAGCTCTTGGCGATTACTGATATTCTTCACGAGGATACACCTCTCTAAAGATTGTCTAGGGTATGAATGAGAATCATTTACTATCTATTTATTAAGAGTGCAATTTTAGTTCTTTAGTGGAATGAACTAAATTAATAGATTGAACTAAGTGAAATTTGTTGATTGTGATTGGGTTATGTCTATTGGAGCTTAAATTTAGATAGGCCCGCCAAGATCCCCAATCCACACGGACTTGCATGGTCCACTTGATATATTCTAAGGACCAATTATGGGTCCATCTAGAATGTATTTAATATATTAAGAATATAATTTGCATATTATTTATTTAATGGGCTGATCAATTATATTAATATATAATGAAAGACATGTGGGCTTGTTTCTTTTAGTAAGAATGGGTCTGGTTCACATGTGGCCTTTTATTAAGGTCTAATGGATTTAATAAAATAGAAAAAACAATATATAGATATATTAATATATAGGCACATGGCCGAGATATATATATGATATTATATTGTTTTATTTTTATTATTTGATTAAATGAAAATTAATTAATTGATTAATTAATTATTTAATTAAAATCAAAATCTTTTTCTGACTAGGAAATATGTTTCTTAGTAGTATACTATTGTGGTAGTATAAATAAAATAAAAGACTTTATTTGGTAGTAGATAAATAAGGGATTTATTATCTAGTCAAATAAGGAAGTCTTTTATAGTCACAAATACACTAAAGATTGGATTAGGGTTGAATTCTAAAGATTGATAGAGATACATATTATATATGGCAAGTTAAATTAAATATACATATATGTATTTAGGCGTGCATTGCGAGTGCACTTAATAAGGATGCAGCACTTTTGATATAAATATATATATAAATAAGTTAATTTCGGTTTCATAATAGATATATATTATTATTTCGGATTTGCATACAAATAACATATATTTCAAGCAATATAATGTGAGCGGCCACTAAACATATATATATTCTTGTTTATTTCAAGAACTCTAGGTCTTTGGCTTGAGAGTTTTTTCTTTTGCTTGAGAAAAATAGAATCCAACTCTTAAACTAGTGTGAAAATTCGGCCAAGAGGAAAAGAGAGAAAAGTTTGTTCTTATTTCGATAGTGCACTAGTAACTTTTATATCAAAAGGTTTTTGTGCACAATTTCGAATAAGGTTTCACGCGAGTTTCGATCTAACGATTGTGAATTCAAAAGTGACCGGAACATTCTTTGTAGCCTCTTGGAATTTGTTGTGACTAACGAAAAAGAAAAAGTTTGTTAATCCATCCTCAGGTACACAATTCAAAGAGAAGGAGAGACACGCTCCTAGGTGATTCACGTTCGTGATTGGATTGGAAGATCTTGCGTATTACATCGACGCAATGTCAATCGGATCACGCGACAAAGGTATAATATCTTAGTATTATATGTTAATTAATTGGAGGGTTAAGGTTCAAATTATGGAAAAATTTTAAACTATACTAAACTCGATTTTAGTCTCGCTTCCGCTGCGTTCCATTTTTCCCTACAAGTAACCCGTGAGGGGGAGCATTGCATTCACATACATTGCATGATGTTGTGCTTAAATTCTTAAATGCAAGCTTGTTTTATTTTCACTTTATCTCTCACATACACTTTCTTCGAAAGTGCATTTTTTTTTTTGAAGGGTTGATAGTTCTGTAAGGATTCCCATTTATGATTGGCTTGTTTCGTGGACAAACCACAGGTGGGTTCTTTGTAGGGTAGCTTAGGTATTGGGATTCAAGCTCAAGGCCCTTTCAAGACCTCATCTTGATAAGCCCAAAGGTAAATTTCTAGTGTTTACGTGCTTTGAAGAGATCTAGTTGCACACCACACACACAACTCATGCATAAATGTTATTCTTTATGGTGTGTTTTCATATGTGTGCATCATAATTGTTGAATATCTCTTCATGCATGTTATTTAATTGCATCTAGTTTATTGAAATGTCTGACATGTTTAGGCATTAGGATGCAAAGTGATGAATTTTTTCATGCATGTTTGAATTGAGTGCATCTTGTTCAATGATAATGCCATGACATGTAGGCATTAGGATGCATTCAATACCCACACTTGCACTCATGATTAGTCTTAAGTGTGGTGTAATTCGTTTCCGTTTGTGTGATCGGAAACGTCCACGCTTGCACGATGGTGTGCTGTCTTAGTGCGATGGTGACCACTGAGAGGTCTCATTCTTCTCTTGGATAAGTGGTAGTTTTGGTTTGGTTGATTGGAGTAAGGTGTCTAGTTTCAAAAGATTGAATTTCAATGTTTTAATGTTTTCAAAACTGACCTTTGCATGGTCTTGTGACCATAACTTTTACACAAAGCTTCAAAATGAGTTTTGAAAATTCTGTACAAACTAGACACCATACCTTTCCAACGGTAATTATTCGTAATATTTCCATGACCGTTTGGATTGGTTTTTAAAATCTCCAAAGTTACAACCAAAACAGGGCAACTCTGTTGTTGTCCCGTTTTCTGACCTTTGGTCACTCAATGACCAAATTTTTCTATCGATTTTAAAATATCATTCTGTAAAAACAAGTAGAAAGTAGACATCCATACCTTCCAACGATATATCATATGAAGGTTTTGATGTCGTTGGTCATGTTTCAAAGCGCTCAAATCTTGAGTCGCTGCACTGACGCGAGTACCGCGAAATGCCCATAATTTTTCCATTTCTTCCAAAATGACATAGTTCATTTGGGCATTATAAATACATATCTTTCTCATCATTTTGAGGTAGAGCCACAAAATCAAACCCTAGAGGAGAGGCTCCTTATTCTGAGAGAGAAAGAGAGACTTGAGAGAAAAAGCTTAAAGATTACATCTTTATCTCTCTAAACCATTCCCACATGCACAAATCATCATCTAGGCTCATCTAGGTTCATCTAGTATGTGCTAATGCATGGGTCTTCTTCAACACACATGGTATGAGTGTTGAACACTTTACTTACATAATTATTGTTTTTACTTATCAATTTATCTCTTTTATCACTTGTATGTTCTTGAGTAATTTACATACATGATTGAGACTATGTGTTGATTGGGTTATTTATGTTTAGCTAGGTTTTCATGCCTATTTTATATCTAGCTAATTAATCTCTTATATGATTGAGATTATTTTGATAGTTTTAATTGATTAGGTCTTTATTGCCTAAAAGCTATGCCATAAACATTCTTGTGTGATTTATTTAACTAGGTTGATAGATTGTTTTTTAATAACTAGTTAATCTTTTGAAATATTTGTGGGTTTTTTGTGATAGCTTGTATATAGGATTGGTTATCCTTTACTTAGCTAAAGTTGTATCCCATGACAATATATCTATTTTCATATCTAGGATTGATTTTATTGTCATCATATAATCCTAGGTAAGAATCTAGAGTACCTTAGCTCTATATTGCATTTTTGGATATCATGCATATTCATTAGGGTGTTGATCTCTTCGGAGAAGTAGTCTTGTGAAGACCGGGATTAGGTCGTACACCGGGATTAGTGGTCACATGAGCAAATTGGACTAGGTCCACTTTTACAGGCCTGCGGATAGTGGTAGCGGGATATGGCCGGGATTAGGCCATCAAACTGGATTAGGTTGTATACGCTATCACAATTAGTGGATTCGAGGTTGAGTGTGGCGCACTTACAGCCCGTGGTTTTTCCCTGTTGAGGGTTTCCACGTAAAATCAAGTGTTACTTAAATTTCCGCATTTTATACTGATTTATTGCTTTATCTAGTTAGGGGCATTTTCGTAAATTTGACTAATCGCAAAATTGGTAATAACGATTAAAATCTATTCACCCCCCCCTCTAGATTAATATTGAACACGCCTTGAGAACTTTCAATTGGTATCAGAGCAGGTTCCTAGATATACTTAGGTGATCCAAGCTCATTTTTGGTGTGTTGTGCATTTTGTATGATTATGTTTTTGACATACATCTTGCATTCTTCTCATATGCATCCATTTGACTCAAAACTATGAGTGAATTGAGAGAGAAGAAAATAACTTCGATGAGGAGATGGTCCCTAAGGTGAGAGAGGAGACGAAGATAAAGGGCATTGCTCACATCACTAAAGAGCTTCAAGCCCAAGCTTCCTCAATCTTGGTCTAACCAACCAAGAAGGCTAACTTCCCTCAACCTACGATCCTAAAGGGAAGTGCTCAATCATGCAAGCTCAACCGAGCAAGCAACATTGTCTTGGTCATCAACAAAGGAGGAGAGATCCTATCCAACTACCAAGACAACCACAAGAACAAGGGAAAACACCTTTGCATGCTCAAGGGAATGGTATAATTCCTAACCTTATCTCCTCTTTCATTTGTGTGGTATGATGGTCATGTTAGACCAAGTTGATTGCATTACATTAAAATACGTAGATTTTATGCATGATTGAAAAGAAAAGGCTAGAGCTAAGATGCATGTCCTTAAAAGGAAGAAAATCATTTGCATGATCCTTTGCCATCTAGAACTCTAGAACCTATGACCACTAGGTATGTTATTAAAGACACCTAAGTGGATTAGAAAAGAGAACCCGCTTGCTATGAGACAAACATGGCTCAGATAGGTTCAACTAGGTCCTATGGACTTGGTAAGTCTTTTATACCACATGCCCTTCATTGAAGTGGTGTGGATTTGACCCCATTGGGGAACTCAAGCAAAGAGAGCATTGCATATTTGTTGCATGCAAAAATTTGAAAATTTTTATGCTTCTTTTTAATTGTTTGAGTAGCTTGGTTGCTCATGTGCTATAGTTTTTTCTTCAATAATGTGAACCTTGCTTTGAATGCAATCCATGTCATATTTATGTTCAAACATGCATTTTGGACTAGGAGATATTCATAGGAAGTTACTCTTTGAATGACATAATGATCTCCATGACATGATGATTGTTAGATGACATGCTTAAAATGAGAAAAGCATGATTTTAAAGACATGCTAAAATGAAAAGCATGAATTGATAATTGCATATTTTTAAATGCAAAAATAATGTGTGAAAAGCAAATGAGACTTATATGAAAATCTATGTCTCTCTTTCTTTACTTGTGGAACATGGCTACTATCATACGGGTCTTACCCGAAAAAATCGAATAGGGTGCAAAAAGTCGCTCATGCATGTTTTACTTGTAAGGTTGGATAGTGCTCATTAAATTGAATTCTTGAATGTTCTATATCCTTGCTTTTATTCATGACAAATGGTGAAATTGGTTTGAATTCTTAAGGAAACCTTTGTCATTTGCTTTGCCAAATACCATTGCCTTTGGATTTGAATGCAACATGTCTTGCATGCAAGCATATTAATCACACATTTTTTTTTTTGCAAATAAATCTCCTCGTTCTCTTCAATTAATTGAGTTGCATAAAGTGCTTTATGATTATGCAAATGACATGTATGCTATTGTCTCTTTTGCTACAAGTGACCTAGTTGGGGATACTCCTTTGCCCATCTCATGACAAAAAGGGGGAGTAGTATGTAGTTAGGGGGAGAATGCTAAATTGCCATATTGTTGTAGCATTCACATGATTGGGGAGTTTATCTTGAGGGAGAGTAACCCGTTGAGGGGGAGCATTGCATTTCACATACATGCATGATGTTGTGCTTAAATTCTTACTGCAAATGCTTGTTTATCTCACATGATTAATCTCACATATACTTGTATTGGAAAGTATAGAAACGTTGTTTTGAAGGATTGATTGTTCTATAAGAGTTGAAGACTTGAAGATATAGCTTTTATTTATCTCTTTGTAATGTAGAAAATCCCTTTAGTTCTATTTTATTGTGAGGATTAATGTGAGTGGTGGTTTGTCACGAATAGCCGAAGGGGAGATTGTAAGGATTCCCATTGATTGGCTTGTTCGTTGACAAACCACATGTGGGGTTCTTGTAAGGGTAGTTTAGGTATTGGTATTCAAGCTCAAGGCCCTTTCAAGACCTCATCTTGATAAGCACCAAAGGTAAATTTCTAGTGCTAGTGCTTTGAAGAGATCTAGTTGCACACACACACAACTCATGCATAAATGGTTATTCTATATGTTGTGTGTTTTCATATGTGTGCATTCATAATTGTTGAATATCTGTTCATGCATGTTTATTTAATGCATCTAGTTTATTGAAATGCCATGACAGTTTAGGCATTAGGATGCAAAGTCATGAATTTTATTCATGCATGTTTGAATTGAGTGCATCTTGTCAATGATAATGCCATGACATGTTAGGCATTAGGATGCATTCAATACCCACACTTGCACTTCATGATTAGTCTTAAGTGTGGGTAATTCGTTTCCATTGTGTGATCGAAAACGTCCGCGCTTGTACGATGGTGTGCATGTCTTAGTGCGATGGTTGACCACTTGAGAAGGTCTCTATTCTCTTGGATAAATGGTAGTTTTGGTTTGGTTGATTGGAGTAAGGTGTCTAGTTTCAAAGATTGGATTTCAATGTTTTAAGTGTTTTCAAAACTGACCTTGCATGGTCTGTGACCATAACTTTTTACACAAAGCTTTAAAATGAGTTTTGAAAATTTCTGTAAAACTAGACACCCATACCTTTCCAACGGTATATTATTCGTAATATTGCATGACCGTTTGGATTGGTTTTAAAATCCAAAGTTACAACCAAAACAGGGCAACTCTGTTGTTGTCCGTTCTGACCTTTGGTCACTCTATTGACCATAACTTTTTCTACAGATATCAAAATCATTCTGTAAAAACGAGTAGAAAGTAGACATCCATACCTTTCCAACGATATATAATGAAAGGTTTTGATATCGTTTGGTAATGTTTCGAAGCGCTCGATCTTGAGTCGCTGCACTAACGCGAGTACCGCGAAAATGCCCATATTTTTCCATTTCTTCCAAAATGACATAGTTTCATTTAGGCATTATAAATACATATCTTTCTATCATTTTGAGGGTAGAGCCACAAAATCAAACCCTAGAGAGAGAGGCTCCTTATTCTTGAGAGAGAAGAGAGACTTGAGAGAAAAAGCTTAAAGATTACATCTTTATCTCTCTAAACCCATTCCCACATGCACAAATCATCATCTAGGCATCATCTAGGTTCATCTAGTATGTGCTAATGCATGGGTCTTCTTCAACACATGGTATGATTTGTTGAACACTTTTATCTTACATAATTATTGTTTTACTTATCAATTTATCTCTTTTATCACTTGTATGTTCTTTGAGTAATTTCTACATACATGATGAGATTATGTGTTGATTGGGTTATTTATGTTAGCTAGGTTTTCATGCCTATTTTATATCTAGCTAATTAATCTCATTATATGATTGAGATTATTTTTGATAGCTTAATTGATTAGGTCTTTATTGCCTAAAAGCTATGCCATAAACATTCTTGTGTGATTTATTTATAACTAGGTTGATAGATTGTTTTTAATCAACTAGTTAATCTTTGAATGTTTGTGGGTTTTTGTGATAGCTTTGTATATAGGATTGGTTATCCTTTACTTAGCTAAAGTTGTATGCCATGACATATAGCTATTTTCATATATAGGATTGATTTTATTGTCATCATATAATCCTAGGTAAGCATCTAGAGTACCCTAGCTCTATATTGCATTTTTGGATATCATTGCATATTCACTTAGGGTGTTGATCTCTTCGGAGAAGTAAGTCTTGTGTGATAGACCGGGATTAGGTCATACACCGGGATTAGGTGGTCACATGAGCAAATTGGACTAGGTCCACTTTTACAGGCCTGCGGGTAGTGGTAGCGGGATATTGGTCGGGATTAGGCCGTCAAACCTGGATTAGGTTGTATATGCTATCACAATTAGTGGATTCGAGGTTCGAGTGTGGCGCACTTACCAGCCTGTGGTTTTTCTTGTTGAGGGTTTCCACGTAAAAATCAAGTGTCGTTTATATTTCCGCCCATATTACACTTGATATTGTTTTGTGATTTGGGGTTATATTTGTAATATTGAGTAATCTGAAAATTTGTTAATAACGGATTAACAACCCTTTCACACAACCTCTAAGTCGTATTAAAAGACACGTAGCGTAAACGGGAATTCATTATTCCTTTCAAGTTCTACAAGAGTTGAAGACTTGAAGTTTTTACATTTTTATATCTCTTTGTAATGTAGAATATCTTTGTTATCCCTTAACTCAATTATGATTGAGAGGATCAATGTGAGTGGTGGTTTTGTAATGAAATAGCCAAAGGGGGAGATTGTAAGGTTCCCATTTATTGATTGGCTTATTTTGTGGACAAACCACATATTGGGGTTTGATTGTAAGGGTAGTTTAGTTGATTGAGGATCAAGCTCAAAGGCCCTTTCAAGACCTCAAGGGACAAGCACTTCAAAGGTATATCACTAGTGCTTAGTTTTCTTTGAAGAGATTTATTTGCACACACACACTTGCTATGCTTGCATATGCTCGTTAATCTGTGTTCATTCTCTTCACATGTCACTTTTCACACTTACACTTCATTTTTGAATATTGTTGTGTGTTTATGTGTTTGTAATTCGTTTCCCGATATTGTTCGAAACGTCCGCGCATGCACGAATGTGTGCTTGGTTTAGCGTGAGGATTGCCTTCAAAGATGCCCTTGGCTTTCCTTTGGTTTCACCACACAATGTGGGAAAACAGGGCATTGTCGCCCTTTGATGGTGTTGCCATGGAGACAAAGAAATTTATTCCTGAAATTCAATTAGGTATGATGTCGCCATTAAGTGTCGCCCCAAGAACAAAGAGTGACAAAGAAGATTTTCTTTGTTGCGTCAGGCGTCGCCATGATGTCGCTCTGAGACAAATGGCGACAACTAATTTTGTCCAAAATGACATAGCTTCAATTTAACCTTTTATTAATATGCCTCTTGTTCTTAGGTCAAGGCATGAGTTCAAAATCATCTCTTTAACTTAGAATATTTTTCAAGAGAGAAAATCTTTAAAAGAACTCATTTTTAACACTCAAAAACAATTCTCATATGCATCCAAAATATCATCTAGCATTTCTAGCCTAGTTAGGATGCTTGCTTGCATGGGTTTTGCTTAACACACTTCCCTTGGTATGTTCTTCACTATTATCATATATAATTAGGTTTTATTATCAAGGCATCTCTTATTTACTTGTATGTCTTAGTTCATATGATTATACAAGAAGAGATTGTGTGTTGTTTTGATTGAGTGTTGTATTTTTGATAGCTATATCTAGCTTGTTTAATCTATGATTAGCTAAGCTTTATGACATGTCATTTAGCTCTTTATATCTAGGATTGTATTAACTGTCATATTATCATCCTAGATAAGAATATAGGGTACCTAGCTATTGTTCCTTTAATATCATTATATTTCACATAGGCATTTTTATCTCTTCATTGAGAAGTAAGTCTTGTGTGGCTTCCGGGATCAGGTTACCTTTTGTCACAAGCAATTGTAAGTCTTGTGTGATGACTAGGATTAGGTCATACACCGGGATTAGGTGTTCACATAAGCAATTGGACTAGGTTCATTCATACCGGGAGTAGGTAGTGGTAGTGGTAGTGATAGTGAGTTACATACTAGGATTAGGTTGTAATCTTCATTATCATTAGTGGATTCAAGGTTCGAGTGTGGCACACTTACCAGCTCGTGGTTTTTCCCTGTTGAGGGTTTCCACGTAAATATCAAGTGTTATTTATAATTCGGCACATATACACTTGATATATTGTATTGACTAGATAGGGGTATTTTCGTAAATTGACTAAACGCGAAAATTGGTAATAAGGGTTAAAATCTATTCACCCCCCCTCTAGATTAAATTATTAGAATCACACCTGGAATTTATTCCTTTCATATATCAACGCGATTATCTAAACCTTTAATTGTAACAAACCGATCCCGTTGTGATCCCCTCTCCTTAATCGGTTAGGCATTACGGTCAAAAGTTGTTTAGGGTTCATATGTTAGGATTATGCTCAATAGCAAGAGTGTAATGTTGTAATTAACAATTTTTCATATTAATAAAGTGATTTCTGGTTTAACAAATCGTATAGCATTTATAGTTTAATATTATAATTGTCAAAGTAAATAATCATAAGGTCTAAAGACTATGAGAAAAGAAGAATTGTTCGTACATCTGGATGTATGTGGTAGACACAATTCTTTAGTTAGTCTTGAATAATGTTCACAACTTAAGTTAAAGGTTGGGCACCTTTATCTTGTTAAAGTTGTAGAATTCTTTTGCTAGCATTTGAGTGGGATCAAATGAGATATGATGAGTCTAAAATCATCGGAGTGTCTTCGAGCAAAAGGATCTAGTGCACTGGGTGCATTGAATGGATCACAATGAAAAGCTTTATCTAGAACCGTCAATAGATAATAGTCTTTCATTATCAGGACAATCGGAGAGTCTATCTTAATCCTGAGATAAATGATGGACTTATGGTTGCAAGTGATATCATTTGAGTTATCATGAGTACGATTATATCGCATAGTCTATCCTCGATAGTTTGGTGATATTCATTTGTTAATCGATAGAGGACTTCATTTATAGATATGGACATCGTGGCTCCATTTATTAAATGAGAGTATAATATCATCATATGGATGTTTTGAGGTAATTGGATATTAAATCTCAACGTTGAGTTTTCGATAGTGTCTATTGAAAACATGGCTTCTGGACAAGTCAAATATCCAAGTTCAAAACGTGGTCATATGAGTAAATATGGTAACTTGGAGAGTTATAGGCGGCTATGAACTCTTGGCGATTACTGATATAATCACGAGGATACACTATCTCCAATATGATTGTCTAGGGTATGAATGAGGAGCATCTTCCTTTTCTGTCTTTATTTAAGAGTTCAATTTTAGCTCTTTAGTGGAATGAGTTAAAATTAATGGATCGGACCTAAGTGAATCATTTGTTGATTGTGATTAGGTTATGTCTATTGAAGCTTAAATTTAGATAGCCCGCCAAGATCCCCAATCCACACGGACTTGCATGGATCACTTGATATATTCTACCGGACCAATTTAAGGGTCCATCTAGAATGCATTTAATATTAAGAAGATAATTTGCACATTATTTAAGTAATGGGCTGCTAAATTTATTAATATATTAATGAAAGGCATGGGCTTGTTACTTTAGTAAGAATGGGTCTGGTTCACATGTGGGCTTTTTATTTAAAGTCCAATGGATTAAATGAAATAAGAAAATAATTTGGCCCATTTATTTAAGTGGGGCGGCAAGGTGGTTTTTAACCTAATATATTATTTTGTTCATTGTTTTAATTAAATAAGAATTAATTAATTTATTAATTAATTGTTTAATTAAGAAACAAATCTTTTCTGATCAGGAAATTATTTCCTAGAGTAAAAGTAAAAGACTTGTTTGATAAGAAAATAAATAATTAATTTTATTATTTAATCAAATAAGAAGTCTTTTATTTAGTCAAATAAAAGAATAAAAATATCTATGTAATGTATTAGGGTTTGAAGTTTAAACTAGATGGAAATTAGGGTGCAACACAAACTCTTTTTTGGCTTGTGTATTGCGGCAACCCTAGTCCCTTTTAGTGTAGAATTCGGCAACCCTAATAGGAAAGAGGAAGAAAATTTAGGCCATCTATATATTCACATTTAGAATTCGGCCACACCTAATGCTTTGTGCTTGAGAGACAATTTTCTTTTCTTCGTAATTCATAGAGAGCATTATTTTTATTCTACTAAAACATAAAAGAGTGAATAGATTATTCTTGATAGTACACTATTTGCTTGTTCATCAATAAGCTTGTGTGTACAACATCGATTTAGGTTCACGCGAGTTTCGATCATTAGATTGAGAACTCAAAAGTGACCGGAATAATCTTAGTCTTCTTTTGATTGTTTTGTGACTAACAAAGAAAAGAAAAGTTGTGTTGTCCATTCACAAGTTGCAATTCAAAGAAAAGGGAGACCACGCTCCTAGGTGATCCACGTTCGTGCTAGGATTGAAGATCTTGCGGATTACCATCGACTTAAGTCAATCGGATCACGCGACAAAAGGTATTCTTCTTTTGTTAGATAATATATATGTTTAATTGATTAAAGGGTTTAAGGTTCATAAAAAGGAAAATTTTTAAAATTTACTAAATCTATTTTTTAGTCTCGCTTCCGCTGCGTGTACTACGGTATTTTTCCCTACATCATAGTGATGGTCTAAACACATTTATGAATACAATTGGTTAACATTTGCGAGATTGGTTCACTAAGGTAGCTTGAGAAGCTTAACCCATAATCCATTTGCTATCCCATCAATTTCCTAGCAAATCTCTAATTGTTTATTCCATATATCTTATCTAGATTTGTTGAGCATTCTATTTTATTAGTTTATTAGGTTTATTTACATGTATGTTTGATGGCTTGACAAACCATACAACCATCCTGCTTATGATTTATTTATTGCATTTAGGAATTGTTAATTTATTCAACTAATTTCTAATTCCCTATGGAACGAATCCTACTTACCACTTTACTAATTTTACATTTAAGTGGATTTTTGAGTGGTAAAAATTGGTTTTCAAACGAACACATTTAAAACATTTTTTTGTTACGCAAAATGACCACATCAAAATTGGCGCTGCTGCTGGGGAATGGTAACGATTGTTGAATGAATTAACTTTTCTTTCTAGTGGTTAGTTTAGTTTTTATTAATTTTTAGTCTCTTAGTTGTTTTTAGTCTTTTTAGTTTCTTTTTATTTCTTTGGTAGTTTTTGTTTCTTGTTTTTTTAGGATACTATGGTTGTCTGCACGGATTATCAAGGGCCGAGCTACGGGACTCATGAGATTAGCTTCAATACGGATTGGTGGATTAACCAAGACTCCATCTCATCATACCAATCAAACATCATTGATGATGAGGAAAAATTTCATGGAGAATCATTTTCGGGAGATTGAGAGCATCCAAGCTTCTCAACAAGAGAGCATGAAGTTATTCCAATCCGCACAACAAGCACATGAGAAGAAGATGAGCGACCATGTGGTTTTTAGTCGGCCAGATTAATCACTAGAATTGGTCTATCCCAAGCAAGGGAGGACAAGGAACCGTGTACACGCTCTTGTACAAGTATATGAGAAGGGTGCGGAAACCAAGGACGAACCACCAAAGACCTAAGAGCGAAGCACAAAGTTGGAAGAAAACATTGTTTGCTTCAAGAGAGTTAGTGGAAACCTCCCAAGGGAAGGAAGAATTGGAGAGAAAGTTACAACTCGTGATGAAGGAGTTGGAAGAAAAGGAGGCCTTGGGAAAGGTGAAAGTGGAAGAGCTTAAAGTGCAAAACAAGAAGCTCACTCTTGAAGAAAAAATGCTCAAAGAGGAGAATAGTACCTTTGGAATGAAGGAAAGAGGAGTCTCCAACAAGAACAAGGAGTTGGAAATACAAGTTGGAGACTTGAAGTTGAGAGGAATTCCGCATCAAAGGAATTGGAATACCTAGCAAGGCTATTTGAAGAATTTGAAGAAGAATGTGCAAGGAAGACAAGGAAGTTGCTTATGGAAGTGGAGCGGAAGGCAAAAACTTTGGAAGAAACAAAGGAAGCACTTGGTAGGAAGGATGAAGCCCTTAAATAGCAAAAATCAAAGAGTGTGACTATATGTCAATCTAGACAAGGTGGAAAAAGAGGTCAAAGCACCACAAATGAAGCAACATCAAAGGCCACAAAGTTGTAGGGAAAAACGATTGCACGCAGCGGAAGCGTGACTAAAAAAAGAGTTTAGTATAGTTTAAAATTTTTCCATAATTTGAACCTTAGCCCTTAAATTAATTAAATATATAATATATATACTAAAAAGTAGAATACCTTTTGTCGCGTGATCCGATTGACTTTGCGTCGATGGTAATCCGTAAGATCTTCCAATCCTATCACGAACGTGAATCACCTAGGAGCGTGGTCTCCCTTTCTTTGAATTGCGTACCTAAGGATGGAAAACAAAATCTCTCCTTCTGATCGTTAGTCACAATAAAATCCAAGAAACTAGAAAGTATGTTCCGGTCACTTTGAATTTACAACCGTTAAAATTGAAACTCGCGTGAACCTAATTCGAAGTTGTGCACAAAGCCTTTTGATATTCAAGCTTATAAGTGCACTATCAAAATTAGAACTCTCTTTCTCTATTTCTCTCTTGGCTGAAAATCAAACACTTGTCTAGAGTATGAATTATTTTCTAAGCAAAAGAAATAATTCACTCAAGCTTGGAGAAGAAGAAGAGGTGGCCAAATTCTATACTATATATTATATAGAGTGGCCGAATTCTTCTCCTTTTATTATTAGGGTTGCCGAATTCTCTTTGTGTTAGGATTTAGGGTTGGCCGAATTCTCTCCCAAAGAGGATTTGTGCTTTACCCTAATTCCTATCAACCTTAGAATTAACCCTAATACAACTCATAAGTGTTTAATCCTATTATGACTTATTAAAAGACTTCCTTATTTGATTAAATAAATAAACCTTATTATTTATCTTCTTACCAAATAAGTCTTTTATCTTAATATACTACTACCAATAGTATAACTCTAGGAAAATATTTCCTGATCAGAAAAAGATTTTGATTCTCAATTAAAGATTAACTAATAAATTAATTAATTTCCATTTAATCAATCAATAAAGTAAAATAATATTTTAGACTATATTCTAGTCTTGCGCCCATACCATATACATGGGCTTAATATTATTTTCTTATTTATTTAATCCATTAGACTTTAATTGAAAAGCCCACATGTGAACCAGACCCATTCTTACTAAAATAAACAAGCCCACATGCCTTTCATTAATATATAATATAATTGATCAGCCCATCAAATAAATAATGTGCAAATTATATTCTTAATATATTAAATACAATTCTAGATGGACCCATAAATTGGTCCTGTAGAATATATCAAGTGATCCATGCAAGTCCGTGTGGATTGAGGATCTTGGCGGGCTATCTAAATTTAAGCTTCAATAGACATAACCTAATCACACAACAAAATGTCACTTAGGTCCGATCTATTAATTTTAACTCATTCCAATAAAGAGCTAAAATTGAACTCTTAAATAAAGATAGAATAAGTAAATATTTCTCATTCGTACCCTAGACAATCTATTGGAGATGGTGTATCCTCGTGAAGAATATCAGTAATCGCCAAGAGCTCATAGACCGCCTATAGCTCTCCAAGTTACCATATTTACTCATATGACCACATTTTGAACTTGGATATTTTGACTTGTCCAGAAGCCATGTTTCAATAGACTCTATCGAAAACTTAACGTTAAGATTCAATATCCAATACCTTAAAACATCCATATGATAATATTCTACTTTTATTTAATAAATGGAGCCACGATGTCCATATCTATAAATGAAGTCCTCTATCGATTAACAAATGAATATCACCAAACTATCGAGGATAGACTATGCTATATAATCGTACTCATTGATAACTCAAATGATACCACTTGCAACCATAAGTCCATCATTTATCTCAGGATTAAGATAGACTCTCCGATTGTCCTGATAATGAAAAAGACTATTATCTATTGATGGTTCTAGTAAAGTATTTCATTGTGATCCAGTTCAAGGCACCCAGTGCACTAGATTCTTTTACTCGAAGACCCTCCGATGATTTCAGACTATCATAACTCATTGATCCCACTCAATGCTAGCAAAAGATTCTACAACTTTAACAAGATAAAGGTGCCTAACCTTTAACTTAAGTTGTGAACATTATTCAAGACTAATAAAGAATTGTGTCTACCTATACATATCTAGATGTACGAACAATTCTTCTTTTCTCATAGTCTTTTGACCTTATGATTATTTACTTTGACAATTATAATATTAAACTATAAATGCTATAAGATTTGTTAAACTAGAAATCACTTTATTAATATGAAAGATTGTCAATTACAATATTACACTCTTGCTATTGAGCATAATCCTAACAAAGTCACTACCCAAGATGGAGTTTTCTTAACCATCCCCATTCTTTCTTTTTGCTTTCAAAATGGGCACTTAAAAGCTCATTATTTTAACTTCCATAAGCACAAAAAAAAATGAGAGACCGAGAGAGTCTAGGAATAGGAAAAATCCACCTAGAGTTGAGAAATTTGGGTGAAAAAAGACTTGGTTAACCAAGTTAGACCCAAAGGAAATGAAAAGGGAAATCAACTCAACTTGTTTGGGTTGTGGGAAAGAACCAATTTCCAAACTTGGTAAAACCTCCTTTAGTTGATGCCACCCCTAGCACAAGTACATAATATAGAAATATCTTTTTGTGCATTTATTTTTTTGCTTTTGTTGTTTAAAAATTGCACAGTCTATTTTCCTTCTTTAATCTAGTATTTCTCCCTATGTGTGGAATTGTATATGGTAATAGAGAAAGAGAGAAAACATTAGGTTTGGGGGTAAAATCTATTGTGGGATTGTTTAGTTTTTTTTTTTTTTTTTTTTTTTTTTTGAATAATTGGGTTCAAGCTCTTATTGGCAATTGCATATATTGAGTAAATTTTTATTTGCCGAACTTTCTAATATGTTTTGTGCATGTGTAGATTTTCTATTACCTCTTGAGGAAGCAAGTGTTCTGTTGCTTGTGCGATAAAGCAAGGTTTCTTTATCTCTTGGGATGAAACAAAGACAACTTGCAAGTCTTGGAGGGACGAGCAAGCCAAGAGTATCATAAAAGGGCGAGGGCCTTATCCTAAGGAAAGCAACATTTGGAGTTCGAAGTGCGTGAGCACCTGTTAGGACCCCGGTTTACCAATCACGCAGCGAAAGGTTTTAAATTTTTATTTTATTTCATAAAGAAATAATGTGATTGATAAAACCTAGAATCTATTTTCGGAATAGTAAAACAAAAGAATTGAAATCAAAACATATAATAAAGGGAAGAAACAATTTCTTCATACCTACGTAGGAGGCTCCTTCACTTTAATACGATCTGCTCCTGATTTGAACTACTTGATCTTCCTCGCTATCTCCCGGAACTGGTAACAGCGTGTGGGTGCGTCACGATATTCATGAACCTGTATGGAAAAAGAAGAAGAGAAGAACACACAAAAACAACTCTTGTTGTTTGTATGTCTTAGGTTAGGCCACACAAAAAAGAAAACTTAAAAAAATATATATTTTTCTCTTTTTGATTCTTGGCCGCCGCACCTACTTGTTTTTCTTCTCTTTGTGTTTTTTTTTTTTTCTTATTGTCAGGTATCTATACTAAAAAATATATATCATATATATATTATTTAAGAAACCAGTGATATCTTTTAATTTAAAAACAAAATCTTTATTTATTTTATTTTATTTATAGATATCATCTAATTTGAATTTAAACTATTTAAATTCAAAATTGTTAATCAATTAAAATACAAGATAATCATATTATCCCATTTTCAAATAAATATCAACTAACACCTCCATCATAATTAATTACATAATTAAATAATCTATTATTAATTGTCATAATCATTAAAGTCATTAATTAAATAATCTCATTATTCAATTAGTTCCCGAATAGATATGTGTCACTTCGTAACACAATTAATTGGACAATCCAATTAATTAACCATGACCCTTGTTACCTAAATCGATCGGGCTAGCAAGGGGACCTAATGGACCATAGTATTTTGAGCTCCAATAATCCTTAGAAATATTAATTAAACTCTTTAATTATTATTTCATGATTATTAACTTCGATGTTATTCCACTAAAAACCTGAAGCTGAACTCTCTCAAACTATAGACGTTTTTACATAAACCAGTAACTTTTGGTGTCCACGATATAGCTATTACATATGGTATAATCCTCCACAAGTAGTTCATAATTAGAGCTGGGTCATAATGTCCGTTATACCCCTCTAATTATATCTTTCCTTTAAGTACCATTGATTCTCTAATGAACAATATATCCTACATTCCTTAAGGAATTAGGAGAGCGCTCATATTGTTCAAGCCCTGAATCAACCTTAAGAGAACTACCATCTACTTCTCGCAAAAAGGAGTGGATTCCACTATGTGTACAAACCTTCCCAGCCACAAGTCAAACCGCGATCCCAACATACGGAGCATATTGATTAGGAATGCAACTCCGACCTCACCCATGGTATATCAAAGACCACGATCTAACCTGAAGGAGTCGATAAGACACTCAGGATAAGATCACCCCATATAGCCATCATTAGTTGATATATATGAATCTCATCGTTAAACGGACTTAATGAGAGATTCATATAGATCATGGCCTAGTCCTATATGATCACAATACAAGGTGCCTCCATTCTCATATCTCCATATGAATGATCTAGGATAGGATCATCATACATTACGAAATGACCGCAGCTGTAGATTAACCACAAATAAAGTACCCATCTTTATTTGCTATCTACAGACTCTTTAGATTGCTCGTTTCAAACTGCATCCACTGTATATGACACTCATATACTTAGTTCGAAATTACATCTGGCAATCTTGGATGTTAAGTGCACATGTTATATTTTAAAGTATGACACAAAATGAATGAATATACTACTTCTTTTATTATGTTCAAATCATATTTACAAATACAAGCTTAGGGCAAAAACCCCAACAGCACCATGCCTGCTTGCCTAGACGTTAAATCGTGCGCTTGGTGGGAGGCAACCCACTTAGGTACATTTCATTTTTAGCTTAAATTTTGGTCTTTATTAGTCATTTAATTTTTATTCTTTGTTTTATCTTTTGCTTATAATCAGGTTGTGAGTTGTTTGTGATAGTGGATTAGGCTTGAATGATCAATATTTTGTTCACATGGATTGTGATGATAACTCTTGATGAATTTACATTGCCAAATCTCTTGAGCTGATGAAATATAGGATATTATTGAACCACTTGATTCCAGTCTTTGGGATAAATTTTAGAATGGACATTGATGTTGTTTTGACTCTTTGATTGTGGATGTGTGTTGCGCTGCGTTTACTGGTTTATATGCCCCAAGACATTAAGGACAATGTCTAATTTAGGTTTGGGGGTGTGTGTGCAGCACCGTCTCTTGTTTGCAAATTGGTGCAAATATTTGAGCTAATTTTTTAAAAAATTCAAAAATCTTTTGATAATGCCATGCTGAGCTAATTTGCTTGTAGAGATTGTGCCATTGTGTGTGCAAGTAAGGAGTTGTGCATCTTTGCCTTGCTTAGTTTAGGTTAACTTCATGCCATTTAGGGTTGCATTGAGTAAAGCGCGCTAGTTTTTTTCTCTTGATGATAGAGTGAATATTCAATTGTGCTTGAAGGTTAGGAATTAATAGTGGAGACTTCCTGTGAGGTTCACAAACACGGCCTAAAAGCTTATTTTGAGGGAAAGTTTTCATTCTTTAAACACTCATTCAAACACACATGTTAAGCAGATATTTAAAACGTCTCATTCGCACTTAAATGTGCTTGCCATAAAACATATGGATGCTTATGGATACCTTTATTGACTTTGTGGACAACCTTTAGAGATGATTTAGGCAATGCATGTGAAACCACTAAATTGGCCTAAATACTTCCATACCCTCTAATGTGTGTGCTGATCGTGCTCCAAATGTTCACATTTAGCGCTCCTTTTTCCTATCTTTTTGTGCTTGTTTCTTAGATAAAACCGGTATTTAATGGATAAATAAGTGTTTCAGGTAATTAGAGAAATTCAGAGGCAAGTATGTCATTTTGGACAAATGAGGGGCTAAAGTGCAATATTGGGAAAGTATTGATATTCTATGAATAAGGGAAATAGCAGGGGAGCATATGGTAATTCCAGCCAAAGCACAGCAACGCGCCACGTCACCCATTGATACGGTGTCGTTTTGGCAAGTGCCTACGTAGGCGTGACGTTAGCATGACGTCAGATCGTCATCAACCTTCGGTTGACCGGTGCGCCTGACCCGTTTACCCGGTGGACCCAGTTTTGACCCAGTCGTGACCCGACTTCAACCCAGCCATTTTGGTTGTTTTCCGATGGTTTTCTGGTCGATCTCTGCCCATATCGACTCCCATCTCCTTCCGGTCACGATGGACCAACTTAGGGCCTCCATGCACAAGTTGTCCATCTCCTCCAAATCTCCAAACTCCAAACTCCATGAACATCAAGCTTGGAAGCTTGCCACCGCGCCTTCATTCCGTGAACCAGAACGTTCAAACCCACGGAATCTCGTGAATCATGCCGCGGAATGAACCAACATAGCAAAACATACAAACTCACGACAAACTTCTAGAAATTACCGCGAGTTCCTCCGGCGGGAATGAACCCTCGAAAATAGGGGTCCTGAACCGCGAGGACGACCGATTGTAGGATATTTATCCAAAGCTTGGCCAAAAACAGTTCCCTATATATATACATCCTTTTGTAACATAAAACACTCTCTCAATATCCAATACTAGCCTACAATAGTTACAATAACCTAGAATAGCCTAGATAACTTAGAATCTCATTACATGGTTGCATGTGAACTTCATAGCTTGGAAGAAGATAGACTTGGAGCTTCATTGAAGACAAGAAGCTTACCATCTTGTGGTTACTTCTTACCTCTTACTTCTTTTCCATTATTTGTGATCATGTAACATGTATGTGTAAAATACTCTCAATGTTGAGGGATTGATTTCATAAGACTTTATATGGTAATTAATTGATCTCTAGTTTATTATATCCATCTTGAGCTATTAAATGTTGTGAAAGTATACAAACGTAGTTAAATGCTTAAGGCATACTTGGAGGGGGGGGGGGGGGGGGGGTGAATAGGTTTTTATATCTTTTTCCAATCCCTTAAACAAACTCTCGTTTGTCCCATAAGGTAGCCTTACACACAACAAAATAAACCAAGAAAGACATACATAGACAATATGAGAATATAATCATGTGCGCAAGGTCTAAGTATATCACCTAGTGTGTGAGGTATAAAAACAAATAAACACAACAAAAATAAAGCTTGTATTTCAATAGATGTTCAATGAGTTACAAGAGTAATCAAATATCACATACAAAAATTACAATATACAAAAGAATCAAATATACAAAAATGATCAAAAGAATGAATTCACAAATCACCTTTACAAATACTTGCTTCACTCTACATCACAAGTGAGTAATATGAAACAAGATAATAACATACACAAATAACATATAAAAGATAGAGATAGGAAGAATTAACAAAAGAGATTTTTTAACGTGGTAAAACCTTAAGGAGGAAACATCCACGGGTTGAAATACAACCATAGTTACTATATATATTGGATGATAAATAGAGAATCCACAACGTGACCAATCTTTAGCTCACCCAACCTAGTGGAGTCTAAGTCTACCAACCTATTGGAAAGTATGAGATCCCTTAATGATGCGAAACCACCATAATTGTACAACACACAAACCAACATCGATGGAGGATTAGAAATTCCTCAACAGTGTATACACCTCCCGTGTACCCGATCTTGTGGAGTCTATGTCTAACCATACGCCTAGGCCTACCAATATAATAGCCAACTCCCTATCCAGACACTCTTGCCTCTAGGGAGCCTCCATGCATGACTATCCGAGTCCTCCCGACTCTAGCCATGACTTCTTGCTTACCTATCCGAGTCATCCCGACTCTAGGCAAGTCTTCTTGCTTGGCTATCGAGTCATCCCGACCCTAACCAAGACTTCATGCCTTTCCAAGGACTTCTAGTGTGATCATGTGAATGCAAATGATGCAAACAAAACCAAATTCAACATAGAACATGTGATCAATACATTCCATGGTACAAATAGACCTAAACATGTGATATCACAAGTAATAAAAGTCTAGATGCAAAATACAAGAATAAAACTAAAGCATGTGAAAACACCAACACATAAGCTCAAAGTCTCATTCACACAAACAACACTTGAACAAAATTATTCATGAAGTACAAGTTCAAGAGTTATCAAACATACAATAAAAGCTAGATATATGAGATTTAAATCAATCAATATTCTAGCCAAAAATATAGAGCAAGGATTCAAGATATAAATCAATCAAATCCTAGATTGCTCAAAACATACAAATACAATAATCCTAGATTTCATCAATCAATGGATCAAATCAAATCTCAAGGGCATTTATCACAAAATTGATTCAATCAAGTCACAAACAACCTAAGATGCCATTCTAATCACATTACAACTCAAACCATGTGAAAAACTATAATCATAGAAACTAATCCACATTTGTCTCTAAATAGACTTTTGATTAGAATGATTATGGAGCTATCTTTATAATAGCTTTCACCAAACATAAACATACATATAGAAGAAGAAACTCCAAGCAAATGAAGGTTAAAAAGAAAGAAACCCCATAGATAAGACCAATACCTTGGATTCACGAGCTGGTTCAGATTCTATGTGGAACCACTAGAAAACTCAATCAAACAGCCACCAAAACCACTTGGAAAAGGTAGGGACTCGATTACGAATGATCTCCAACTTGAATCACTCAAATCTGACTTCGTATGAAGAAGTTATGGTGTTTGGAAGATGAGAAAACTTGGGAGAAAATTCTAGCGGAAGTTTCAATTTCTCTTCTTGAAATGAAATGGAGGAATGGAGGAAATAAAAAGGAGGAGAGAGAAGGCTGAAACTAAATTACCACGGTGTGTATAAAGCTATCTAGAGGGGGGGTGAATAGATTTTACGCTTTTTACCCAATTTTTCGTGTTAGTCAAAATTACGAAATTACCCTCAAGATAATATAAACAAGCAAGTGTAATATGGTGCGGAAATTAAATTAACACTTGAATTTTTACGTGGAAACCCTCACGGGAAAAACCACGGGCTATGTAAGTAAGCCACACTCGAACCTCGAATCCACTAAATGTGCAAACGATTACAACCTAATCCCGGAAGTAATCACACACCTACCTAATCCCGGTATGAGTGAACCTAGTCCAATTTGCTTGCGATCTAAGCAACCTAATCCCGATTGCTACACACAAGACTTAGCTTCTCTTGAAGAGAATACAACCCTAAGTGAATATATGAAAATATCCAAAATGCAACATAGAGCAAGGGAAACCCTATATGCTTATCTAAGATGATTAATATGCAATTAAGAACAATCCTAGATATCAAAACTAAATGACATGTCAAATAGTTAAGCTAATCAATATCAAGTATAAAACCTAATATGCTAGCACAATACAACTTCTCAAACATACATCATACTAATCTCTTTTGTATCTAGAGCATACAAAATAACAATCAAGTAATTAATTGAGATTTGCTAGATAAATTAAACACAAATATGTAAGATATTAGTGAAAAGCTTACCAAGCAAAGTATGATGAAGATTCCATGCTAGATGACATCTAGATGATCTAAGATGATGCTAGATGATGATTGATGATCATGAAATTGTGTTTGAGTAATTAAAAATGAGTTCTTTGTGTATTTTTTTCTCTTGAAAAATATCCTAAGTATGAAGCATGAATAAGAACTCTTGTAAATGACCTAAAATCAAGTTAGCATATATATAGAGGCCATAAGTGAAGTGAGGTCGTTTTGAAAACTCGCCAGAAAATACTCTGTGCGCTGGTGGACCTGCGCTGGTGGACCAGCGCAGGACCAGCGCACAAGCCAATTTTGGCTTGAGCGCTGGACGTCAGGCGCAGCCACCAGCGCCAGTCCAGCGGCGCCATACTGGGCGATCGGCGCTGGTGGCCGGCGCTGGTCCACACCAGCGCACGACCAGCGGCGCGCCACTGGGCGATTTGCGCCGGTGAGCGGCGCTGGTCGACCGGCGCTGGACCAGCGCACAGCCCCAAAATTGCATCCCACATGCAATGATGCAAGGGGTGCAAAGTCAAACAAGATGCATCCTAAAAGCCTAAATGCTATGATGTTTTCAACACAAGATGCAATCATAAAATCAAGCAAGAAGAGATGTAAATAATCATTTATGCACAACAAAAAGAAACACAACATACAAAGATTAAACATATGCATGAGTTGTGAGTGTGTGCAACTATCTCTTCAAGACAAGAAAGCACTTAGAAATTACCTTTGGTGCTTGTCAATAATGAGGTCTTCAAAGGGCCTAATGCACTAACAACAACATTTAAACTACCCTTACAAAGTATCCCCATTTATGGTTTGATCACGAAATAAGCCAATTAAAAACAACGGGAATCCTTACAATCTCCCCCTTTGGCTATTTCGTGACAAAACCATCACTCACATTAAATCCTCACAAAAAATAGAAACTACGGGATTACAATGATATTCTACATTACAAAGAGATAAGAGAATGCAACTTGAAGTCTTCAATCCTCTTGTAGAATAATCAATCCCTGAAAAGAGTTTCTAACATTCCAATTCAAGTAAAGTGTGAGATTAATCATGTGAGAATAATACCAAGCATTTGCATTTTTAGAATTTAGGCACAACATTAGCAAATGTATGCAATGTATGATAAATGCAATGCTCCCCCTCAAAGGGTTACTCCCCCTCAATTTTATCTCCCCAAAGTGCACAATAGCTTCTCTATTTTGCAACTCCCCTTACAATATCCTACTCCCCCTTTTTGTCATGATATAGGCAAAGGAGTAGTCCCCAACCGGGTCACTCATAGCAACGAGAGATAGAAGCATGCAAGATATGCATATACATATAAGTCACGTTATGCACTTCAATTAATTTGAGAGAAACAAGGAGATTTATTTGAGAAAATGTGTGAATCCAACATGCTTTGCATACAAGACATATAGCATTCAAGTCCAAAATACAATGGTATTTGGCAAAGCAAATGACAAAGGTTTCTAATTCGAATTCAAACCAATTTCACCAATGTCATGGAAAAGCAAGGATATAGAGATTATTGATTTAATTTAAGAGTAACTATATCCAACTTTATAAGCGAAACATGGCATGAGCGACTTTGCACCCTATTAGATTTTTCCGGATAAGATATCCGTATGATAGTAACCATGTTCAACTAATAAAGAAAGAGAGACATTTGGAATGTAAATTCCTTTGAACGGATACAAGATCCTTTATTCATTTTGAGTCTCATTAGCTTTCACACAAGTTTTGCATTTTTAAGAATATGCAATCATCAATTCATGCTTTTCATGTGAGCATGTTGTATGAATTTCATGCTTTTTCATTTAGCATAAGCATGTTATTTAAGAAACATCATGTCATGGAGATAACTATAGGTCATTCACATCATACTTCCTATGTAAATCTCCTAGTCCAAAAATGCATGTTTGAACATAAATATGACATGGATTGTAGACAAGCAAGGTTCACACTTATAGAATTTGAAAGCATATATACATATGTACAACCAAGCTTACTCAAGCAATCAAAAGAAGAGGCATAAGTTATTTCAAATTTTTTGCAAGTTACATGAATGCAAAATAGCTCTCTTTGCTTGAGTTCCCCATATGGGGTCAATCATAGAACATCACTCCACAAGACATATCCCAATAGATCTACTAAGAGTTTTAAATCGAGTAGCATCTAAGGGTTTAGTAAATAAGTCCGCAAGTTGATCATTAGTACCTACATGTTCAAGTACTATGCATTTATTTTCAACAAGCTCTCTAATGAAGTGATGGCGGATGTCAATATGCTTAGTTCTAGAATGTTGAACCGGATTCTTGGAAATATTAATAGCACTCATGTTATCACAAAAGAGAGTGAGAGTACCTTGGTTGAATCCGTAGTCTACAAGCATTTGTTTCATCCATAGGAGTTGTGTGCATCCACTCCCCGCGGCTATGTACTCGGCCTCGGCCGTGGACAAGGAAATCGAGTTTTGCTTCTTGCAAAACCAAGACACCAAGTTGTTGCCTAGAAAGAAGCAACCGCCCGATGTGCTCTTCCTATCATCACAATTTCCTGCCCAATCCGCATCACTAAAGCCAACTAGACTAGCATTAGTGTCAAAAGAGTACCAAATCCCATAGTTGGATGTCCCATTCACATAGCGAATGATCCTCTTCACACAAGAGAGGTGGGACTCCTTAGGATCCGCTTGGTACCTAGCACACACACCCACACTAAAAGATATATCGGGCCTACTTGCGGTCAAATAAAGCAAGCTACCTATCATGCCACGATATAGAGTTTGTTCCACACTTTTACCACTAGCATCCTTGCTTAGCTTCAAAGTGGTACTCATGGGTGTATCACAATGTTTGGCTTTCTCTAAACCAAACTTCTTCACTAGGTTCTTAGCATATTTGGCTTGGGTTATGAAAATCCCATCATGCATTTGCCTAATTTGCAAACCTAGGAAGTAACTAAGCTCACCAACAAGACTCATCTCAAATTCAAGAGACATGACATCAACAAATTGTTGGACTTTGGTGTTGTTGGTGGAGCCAAAAACTATATCATCAACATATATTTGAGCTATGAAAAGCTCATCATTGTCTCTCTTGATGAATAGTGTCTTGTCAACACTACCTCTTGTGTAGTTGTTGTCAACAAGAAATTGAGTGAGGCGCTCATACCAAGCCCTCGGTGCTTGTTTCAACCCATAAAGTGCCTTCTTGAGGCGATAGACATGATTGGGGTGGTGTGCATCCACAAACCCCTTAGGTTGTTCAACAAACACTTCCTCTTGCAAGAAGCCATTGAGGAAGGCACTCTTGACGTCCATTTGGTGCAATTTGAACTTGTGCACACAAGAGATGACAAGAGAAGCCTAATGGACTCTAAGCGGGCAACGGGAGCAAAAAGTCTCCTCAAAGTCGATACCCTCAATTTGAGAGTACCCTTGTGCTACAAGTCTAGCCTTGTTCCGCACTATGTTGCCATCCTCATCGGATTTGTTCCTAAATATCCATTTGGTGCCTATGACATTAGTGGTCTTAGGCCTAGGAACTAGAGTCCAAACCTCATTCCTTTCGAATTGGCTTAGCTCTTCTTGCATGGCAAGAACCCAAAATTCATCATTTAAGGCTTCTTCAACCTTTTTGGGTTCAATTTGAGAGGTGTAACATGTATAGCTAATAAGATTAGCAAGTTGGCGTCTAGTCCTAACACCCTCATTTACCTCTCCAATGATATCTTCTTTATCATGGAGTTTCCTAACCCATGGAGCGGGTTCTTTAGAGTCCAAGAGAGGAACTCTATCAATAGGTTGTGTGCCATCATTGTTGACATTAGATGTCCCAACATTAGGCGACACCACAACCTTCTCCAAAGGAGAATCATCACTAAAAATAACCTCCTCCTCATGATCATTAGACTTGAGCCTAGTATCATCAAATACGACATTGGATGATTCCATAACACTTAGAGTCTTTAAATTGAAAACTCTATAGGCTCTACTATTTAAGGCATAGCCAATAAAAATACCCTCATCACTCTTAGCATCAAACTTGCCAAGTTGATCACGGTCATTCAAAATGTAGCATTTGCTTCCAAAAGTGTGGAAGTAGCTAACATTTGGCCTCTTGCCTTTCCATAACTCATAGGAGGTGTTTCTAGTACCGTGGGCCTTAGGAACACTCTATTTCCTATATAGCAAGCCGTGTTAATGGCTTCGGCCTTGTTCCTAGGGACATTGTTGCTAAGCAACATCACACGGGCCATCTCTTGGAGGACCCTATTCTTCCTCTCAACAACTCCATTTTGTTGAGGTGTCCTAGGAGCAGAAAATTCATGGGAGATGCCTAAACCATTACAAAAGGTTTCAAAGGTGGCATTCTCAAATTCTCTCCCATGGTCACTTCTAATCCGTTTAATGCTTCTAATGTTAGAATTCATTTCATTTTGCAATTTAGTACAAAGCATTTTAAACTTATCAAAAGTTTCGGATTTTTCTCTAAGAAAATATGTCCATGTAAATCTAGAGAAATCATCAACACAAACAAAAATGTATCTCTTTCCACCCAAACTTTCGGTTTGCATGGGACCCATGAGGTCCATGTGGAGAAGCTCAAGTGGCTCCTTGGTGGTGAGATACTTACCCTTTTTGTGCATGCTTTTGGTTTGCTTTCCTTGTTGGCAAGGTCCACAAATACCATTGGCTTTCTTCCCAAGCTTAGGGAGGCCACGCACACAATTGAACTTTCCAAGGGTCCGTAGATCCCTAAAGTTCATGTGGCCAAGTCTTTCATGCCACAACTCAATTTGCTCATCCATGGACACATGATTAGATACAATTCTAGCTTCAAGACAATAACAATTGTCGCTAGATCTCATGCCCTTCAACAAGGTTTGTCCATCGGGTTTAAGGATAGGGCAATAATCTTTAGAGAACAAGACGGAATATCCTTCATCACTAAGATGTGAAATGCTAATTAAATTGGCTTTCAAGCCATCAACAAATAAAGCATTGGATAAGGAGGGTAATCCGGGAACGGAAATGGTTCCTTTCCCTACAACATTTCTTTTGGATCCATCACCAAAAGTGACATTTCCACCTTCCTCCATAACAAGAGTCTCGAAGAAACTCTTGTTTCCCGTCATGTGCCTAGAGCACCCACTATCCAAGTACCAAAAATTAGAAGAATTTGCCTTCAAGGCTATTTGTGCAACATGGCAAACATTTTCATTCTTTCTAACCCACTTAGCAACAATTTTAGCTTTCTTAGTGGTCTTTGGTACATGTGCTCTACTATTTCTAGGATCATGCAAATCAATATTTTCTTTCCTAGAAACATGCATCTTGGCTTTATTCTTTCTCTTTTTCAATCATGCTTTGTTTTCTACACATTTTAATATATTGAAAGCAATTTGGTCTAATATGACCATCACAACCACAAAAGTGACAAATAGGAATGAAAAAAGGAATCATACCTCGCCTTTGAGTACGTCCATGTCTTTGTGGATAAGTGGGTTCAATCCATCTTCGTTGTTGAACCGGTCTTGGTTGCTTCCAAGCTTGAGGTTGCATGATTGGTCTCTTTCCTTTATGAGCCAATTTGGGAGGAGTGTTGGCTTGAGGAACCTTAGGAGGTTGAACTTGAGATTTCCTTCTTGGCCCCATTTTCACTTGTGCATTAGAACTTTGTCCTATTTCTAACTTCTTCCTAGGAGGTTGCACAAATGAAGTTTCTTCATTCTTCAAGCTCTTGACAAATATGGTCTTGTTAGAGGTTGAGATTTCTTGCCATCTTCATACCCAAGACCTCTCTTGTCACTTGGACTCTTTCCAACACCAAGTAAATGATCAAGCTTCTTGGTGCTAGAATCTATCCTAGTCAAGGACCCTTTAGCTTCTATAAGTTCCCTCTTCAAGCCTTCTTCACTTCTCTTGGACAAGTCTAACTCCTCAATTAGCTTATCCTCTCTCCTCTTCAATCTTTCCACTTGTTCACTTAAGTGGTCATTGTGAGCCGAAAGTTCAAGGTTTTCTTCTCTCAACCTCTCAATCTTTCTTGTGCTTTTAAGTGCTAAATCATTGAACTCGGCATGGTATTTAGCAAGCACCTTTTGCTCCACAAACTTCTTCTTGGAATTAGAAGAGGAGTCACTTTCTTCTTCACTAGAGTCAATTTCCTCTTGACTCAAATCTTCCTTTTCACTAGCACTTTTGCTCTTGTGAGAAGATGCAAAAGCTAGGAAGTTAGCCATGAGCTCTTCCTCACTTGAAGACTCATCTTCCTCATTGGAACCATCACTACTCCCACTCCATGTGGCGGCCATCACTTTACCCTTCTTCCTCTCATTGTGATTCGCACATTCGGGGGCAAAGTGACCAATCCCACCACACTCAAAACATCGGACCCCTTTCCTTTCGGTCCTCTCTTGTCTAGGCTCAAACTTCTTGAAGGAACTCTTTTTCTTCAAATCTTGTCCTCTTGACCCAAATCCCTTCTTCTTCTTGAACCCCATAACCTTGTTGAACCGTTTCACAAATAAGGCAAGGTCTTCATCCGATTCATGCTTTGCCTCCTTTTCATCCTTAGATGCTTTCAAAGCTATTCCTTTAGACTTCTTAGGAGGAGTAGTGTTGCTAGGAGCCTTCCTAGACTCATATGCAAGGAGACGCCCAATTACCTCACTTGGCTTCATATCCATGTAGCCACTATTTTCTTCTATGGCCGTCACCTTTGATTCAAACCTATCGGGGAGAGATCTCATAATTTTTTGCTTGACTCTCCTATCCGAATACGGGTCACCGAGTTGATGGCTTTGATTTACTATGTCCATCAATTTGATTTCGAAATCGTTGAAGCATTCATCCTCTCCCATCCTAAGTAACTCAAATTGAGTTTGGAGGACTTGAAGCTTGGACTCCTTCACCACCTCGGTTCCCTCATGTGCAACTTGAAGGATGTCCCATGCCACTTTGGCAATTTGAGTATTCTGAATAAGCTTGTACTGATTCTCATCCATGGCACACATAATGGCATGCATCGCCTTCCTATTCCACTTAGAAGCCTCAAACTCTTGCGCGTTCCATTGCGCCTTAGGCTTCAAAACATCTTGTCCTCCACCCGCGGGAGTCATCATAGGGAGATCATATCCGTCTTCCACCGCCATCCATGCACGGTCATGAATTTGGCATATGTAGGATTCCATCTTCCCTTTCCATTGGGAATAGTTCAAACCGGTAAGAAGTGGAGGTCTTGTGCTAGAAGCTCCTTCGTGGCCACCACCATTTCCACCGTTTCCACTCATAGTGTTTATGAATGAATGAAATGAATGCAAATGTATGAATAATCAAAAATCACACAAAATGCAAAACACACCAAAATAAAGCAAGGATCACCTATGTATGTCTAGGAACCCGCTCTGATACCAATTGAAACTAAATATACCACGGTGTGTATAAAGCTATCTAGAGGGGGGGTGAATAGATTTTACGCTTTTTACCCAATTTTTCGTATTAGTCAAAATTACGAAATTACCCTCAAGATAATATAAACAAGCAAGTGTAATATGGTGCGGAAATTAAATTAACACTTGAATTTTTACGTGGAAACCCTCACGGGAAAAACCACGGGCTATGTAAGTAAGCCACACTCGAACCTCGAATCCACTAAATGTGCAAACGATTACAACCTAATCCCGGATGTAATCACACACCTACCTAATCCCGGTATGAGTGAACCTAGTCCAATTTGCTTGCGATCTAAGCAACCTAATCCCGATTGCTACACACAAGACTTAGCTTCTCTTGAAGAGAATACAACCCTAAGTGAATATATGAAAATATCCAAAATGCAACATAGAGCAAGGGAAACCCTATATGCTTATCTAAGATGATTAATATGCAATTAAGAACAATCCTAGATATCAAAACTAAATGACATGTCAAATAGTTAAGCTAATCAATATCAAGTACAAAACCTAATATGCTAGCACAATACAACTTCTCAAACATACATCATACTAATCTCAATTTTGTATCTAGAGCATACAAAATAACAATCAAGTAATTAATTGAGATTTGCTAGATAAATTAAACACAAAATATGTAAGATATTAGTGAAAAGCTTACCAAGCAAAGTATGATGAAGATTCCATGCTAGATGACATCTAGATGATCTAAGATGATGCTAGATGATGATTGATGATCATGAAATTGTGTTTGAGTAATTAAAAATGAGTTCTTTGTGTATTTTTCTTCTCTTGAAAAATATCCTAAGTATGAAGCATGAATAAGAACTCTTGTGAATGACCTAAAATCAAGTTAGCATATATATAGAGGCCATAAGTGAAGTGAGGTCGTTTTGAAAACTCGCCAGAAAATCACTCTGTGCGCTGGTGGACCTGCGCTGGTGGACCAGCGCAGGACCAGCGCACAAGCCAATTTTGGCTTGAGCGCTGGACGTCAGGCGCTGCCACCAGCGCCAGTCCAGCGGCGCCATACTGGGCGATCGGCGCTGGTGGCCGGCGCTGGTCCACACCAGCGCACGACCAGCGGCGCGCCACTGGGCGCTTTGCGCCGGTGAGCGGCGCTGGTCGACCGGCGCTGGTGGACCAGCGCACAGCCCCAAAATTTGCATCCCACATGCAATGATGCAAGGGGTGCAAAGTCAAACAAGATGCATCCTAAAAGCCTAAATGCTATGATGTTTTCAACACAAGATGCAATCATAAAATCAAGCAAGAAGAGATGTAAATAATCATTTATGCACAACAAAAAGAAACACAACATACAAAGATTAAACATATGCATGAGTTGTGATTGTGTGCAACTATCTCTTCAAGACAAGAAAGCACTTAGAATATTACCTTTGGTGCTTGTCAATAATGAGGTCTTCAAAGGGCCTAATGCACTAACAACAACATTTAAACTACCCTTACAAAGTATCCCCATTTATGGTTTGATCACGAAATAAGCCAATTAAAAACAACGGGAATCCTTACACTTGGTCAGTCCCGAATTGAATTCCTTGGCATGAACATTTCACAAGGACAATACTGCCCTAGTCCTCACATTGCCACACAGCTCCTTAAATTCCCAGACTCAAATTTAACCCCTAAACAGGTCCAGCAATTCCTTGGCATCGTCAACTTCATCAGAGATTTCATTCCCAGGGTCAGCCAACATACCTCCATCCTTTCTCAAATGTTGAAAAAGTCTCCTCCACCATGGACGAAGTCCCACACTCTTGCTGTCATTGAATTGAAAAAAATCTCTCAGTCACCTCCAGCTCTTACTATTCCTTCTGATGGACAACTCATCCTCCAGACAAATGCCAGTGATTCACACTGGGGGTCCATCCTTCTTGAAGAAAGACAGAACACCAGGTCCTATTGCGGACATGCTAGTGGACAGTTCAAAGATTCCCAGGCCCATTACCATATGGTCTACAAAGAAATCATTGCTGTCAAATACGGTATCAAAAGTTTGATTTCTACTTAAGGACACGGAAATTTACTGTTGAAATGGACAACTCCTCCTTCCCTAAAGTCCTCGAGTTTCGGAATAAGATTCCTCCTGATCCACAACTCCTCTGGGTAGAACCCAGGTGGGGAGAGGGAGATATGAAATAATTAAAAGGTAAACTGGGCCTAGACTAGACAAGATATCTTTTCTAGCTCAAGTGGTATCAGAGCCTTGGCGTCCTGATCGAAGTGCCGAGTTCGAGCCCTGGGGAGTGCGAAACTTTCCTGGCTCCCATGACTCACTCTGGGTAGACCCCAAGTGGGGAGAGGGAGATATGAAAGGATTAAAAGGTAAACTGGGCCTAGACTAGACAAGATATCTTTTCTAGCTCAAGTGGCATGCAGAATAAGTCGCCTATAATATATATTATATATATGGCACTTGAATTCGTGCACTGAAAGATACATGGCAAGTGGATTCGCATATAAAGATATATATATATATATTATTTCGGGCAAAATATATATATATATATTCTTTGTATAGAATTGGGTGAACCCTAAGGTCCTGAACTAAGGATTTTTTTCTTTTGCTTGAGAAACATAAAATCCCTCTCTTAGACTAGTGTAGTTTTAGCCAAGTGAGAAAAGAAGAGAGAAATGTTTTTATTTCGATAGTGCACTACTAGCTTTGACAATCAAAAAGGCTTTGTGCACAATTTCGAATAAGGTTCACGCGAGTTTCGATCAATAGATTGTGAATTCAAAAGTGACCGGAACGTTCTTCATTTTCTCTTGGAAAGGTTATAGTGACTAACAAAGAAAAAGTTTTTTTTTGTTATCCATTCTCAGGTTTACAATTCAAAGAAAAGGGAGACCACGCTCCTAGGTGATTCACGTTTGTGATTGGATTAGAAGATCTTGCGGATTACCATCGACGCAACGTCAATTGAATCACGCGACAAAGGTACGATATCTTTTTGTTTATATATTAATTAATCAAGGGTTAAGGTTTATCTTTAAAAAGGAAAAATTTTTAAAATATACTAAACCTCTTTTAGTCTCACTTTCGCTATGTGCAATCGTTTTTCCCTACACTAGAAGCATGATTGAGAAGAAAAAGAATAGAGCCATGATACATGTTCCTATGAATGATAATATTGATTTGCATGATCCTAGGACATTTAGAGCCCATGTATCAAAGACCGCTAGGAAAGAAAATGTTTTACCTAGGTGGATTAGAAAGAATGAAAATGTTTGCTATGTTGCTCAAATTGCCTTAAAGGCTAATTCTTCTAATTTTTGGGATTTAGATAGTGGGTGCTTTAGGCATGAACACGCTTTTTCTGTCATTAGGAAATCGCGATTCAAAAGATGTTTAATATGAAATTCCAACGCAATGTGCTCTATGTTTTGAAAACAAGTAAAGCGGTAAGCAAAGGTTCGTTCCACAGGGATTAGGTTAGATTAATCAATTTGCGATATAATCTATGTTAGTCTAATCTAGGTGCATAAAACATAAATTATATTTTTGGGTTTTTGATTGGTTAGGATATAATAAACTAGAAAAGTAAATAACAATAATATAAAGAAATTGAATAGATAGAAATCCAACATCAACAATACTAGATAAGAGAAGTAGATGTAAACAATTAATATAGATGTTAGGGAATTGATTGATTAGCAAGTGGGTATGGGTAGTGCTTTTTAAGCCACTTTAATGGACCAATCTCTACATGTTAACCATTTGTTTTCTAAGATGTGTTTAGGTTATTACTATGAACCCTAAACATCTTCCCACCACAATGCCTAACCGATTAAGGAAAGGGGGTCATGGTGGGATTAGTTGGTTACAAATCTAGGTTTAGATTAGTGTGGTTGATATATCCTCCACTAATCTATCCTATTTATTGGGTTCTTAAATACACATGAGTGTCAATCCAAGGATGATTGCATAACATGTTATTCTAACAAGATTGTAATTAACAAGTGGATATACAAGTCAATCACATAGTGAATAGAATCTAATGAATAAATAAATAGAACACATATAGAGATTCATTACAAAGCTTATGCAAATACCCCCAACCAAATGTTCCTCAAATCTATCCCCTAGATTAGGGGTTTAGTTACACATATTTACAATCAAATAGAAAGCAAGTAATAGGTAAAGAAATCACCCTTAGGCCTCCTTCTTTAGTGCTTGCTCCTTCCTTTCTAAGAGTGCTCCTAGTGCAAAGAGTGGTGGAAGAGGGATGTGTCTTGATAGGTGGATGGTTAATGTTGAGTGACAAAGTTGATGGGTGGAGAAGATGGAAAGAGAGGAATGATTTAGGTGAGGTAGTCTAGTTGTTTGTTGATGAGATTGGAGAGGAGAAATGGGTGGATTAGGAATGGTGGAAGAAGGAATTTCTTGCTTGAACAAGTGTCTTTTCAAAGGAGAAAATGTGATGTATTTACAGGTTGGAAAGCTAGGATACGAAATAGGCATGAAAGGACAAGAATACCCCTCTTGAATGGCTAACATTCCAACGCTGGAATTCCTACGCTGGAAGTTCTATGCTGTCACCCTTGTCCTTCTATGTCACCATATGGCGACATCTTTGTCGCCCTTATGTCGTTATGGCGACAATGTCCAACGTTGGAATTCTAAAGCTGGAATTCCAACGTTGTCGCCATTTCTCAAGTAGCGATAGAAGTGGCGACGCTTGACTTCCTTCTTTGTCGCCATATGTCAAGTGGCGACAAGACCTGATTGATTAAGCTTGGAATAAAACCTTCTGTCGCCATGGCGACGCTTTGTGGCGACAATGCCCTGTTTTGCCAACTTGTGCACCATTTGTACCAAACTTCTCTTCTTCTTCACAAATGCCCGTGAGGCCTAAATAAACCTGAAACACTCGATCTAACGACATTAAATACGGGGAAAATGCCCGAGAATCAAGCATAAAGAGACGGGAATAAGGGCCAAAATCATACCAATTTTGGCTCTATCAAATACCCCCAAACCTATCTTTTGCTCGTCCTCGAGCAAAACAATCATAAATCAACCCCCAAAGACATGCATCAAGCCATTTCAAAGATTTTCTATAAAGTTCGAACTCACTCTAGCAAGGATCTACTATCCAATGATTAACATACGAAACCAAAATGAAGAGATAACATAATGATGCACTAGCGAGGACTTATACATGTAAGAAAATGTTAAGTAAAGATTAAGAGCATGCCACTCTAGATATGATTGTACGTAATGCGACCTTACATTCAAAATGCCAAAGCTTCAGAGCAAATGTGCTATTCGGTTTAGAATGTAATTCGCCTTGATATTTAATCCTAACTGAAATCTCTCTTTTCTTCTCATTGATTCCTAGGTTTCGCTCAAAATACTTATGTGATCACTCTAAAAATATATATGTTTTGAGTGCCTTAATCCATCCCTTTTTGTGAGTTTTGAGAGCTTTTGTGTTATATAATGGCACTATGGAGTTATTTTTAGGAGATTTGAGATTTCAAGGATAAAATGAACTCTTGGTGAGAAATGTGAAGAAAATGGAGCTGAAAGGAACAATTTTGGGACAAGACTGCGAGTACATTCTCGCAGGTCACAAGTCGTAGATTATCCTCCAGGAGGTAATGCGATGTCAGCTGAAAAGAACCAAGTAGCAGATCAAATTTCAGAGCGCGATGAGAGAAGACGTTGCGAGTTCAATCTCGCAGATATCAACTCGTAGCCCAGTTTCAAAAGACAATGCTAAGTAATCCTGCGAGTTTGAAATTTCCCTTAATATACCTAGAGGGGGGGTGAATAGGTATATACTCAAATTCTTCCAATATTAAAAATGATGCGGAATATAACAAAGAAAATGCACACTTGATTAGATTTAGCAAATGAATTGATTTCACTAATACAAGAGTTAATCAATTTACAAGATATGCAATCAATGTAAGATATGGAAGATAAAGAAAAGTAAAAACAAAAATGAACACAAGTATTTTTACGTGGTAAAACCTCAAAGAGGAAACATCCACGAGTTGATACCACAACCACCGGCAAAGCAATTCACTATGTGAAAAAGGACTTACACATTCAAGCTACCAACTCATGATATCCGCTCAAGCTATCAACTCCTAATCTACCCTCGGGCTAGTGAATCACCAAGCCTACTTCCTATCCGAGATGTGTCCTACACCTCTAGAAAGCAACTTCCTATCCAAGACGCTCACGTCTCTAGGAAGATTTCTTGTTTGCCTATCCGGATCCTCCCGACCCTAGACAAGTCTCCTTGCTTGATTATCCGAGTCGTCCCGACTCTAATCAAGACTTCCTTGCTCTATCCACAAAGCTTCACTCACTTTGCTAGAGACTTCAACCTAATGCAAGGCTATGATCTAAGTGATGCAAATGATGCAAGCACAATCAAATTAAGCTAGATGATCAATCAAGCTAAATGTACATGTTCAATGATAATCTAGAATTTGCTTTCAACAAACAATCACAAAAGTATCTAGAAATCAAGACATGTAAATCAATAAGAACAAGGTATGAATATTCAATATATCACACTAAAAACCAAGTTCTTAGATCATGAAATTAAACCTAGAAAATAATATGAAGCACATCATATACATTTTCTAGAATCAATTTCAAGTTGAATCAAGTTTAACACATATATGTTCAAGAGAAATCACAAAGCTAAAACTCAATTGACAAATGATCAAAAACCCCTAGCATATGATCTAACATCCTTCTCAACATATTTCATCAATCAAATAGTAAGAATCAAAGAGATGATCAAAGATGAAATGAAAAAGAAGAAGTTGAACAAAACAACCTTGACCACGTACTGAAAATCAGGCTACTGGGAAGAATAACAAAGTTAGATGTCTCTGGAAATGCTTAGGGTTTGTAGCTCTCATCAAGACCGACAATTTTGGCTTTTGGATCAATCGATTTTGAGTTCATATGAGAAAGGTATGATCAAAATACTAAAACTAAAATCTTGAAGATTTCTGCAGAATTTTTGAAAGTGTTCTTGAAAATCTTCAAATATTTGGAGGGAAGGAGAAAGGATTAAATGGAGGAGAGAGAAGGCAAAAACGACCAATCAAGCATGGCCACATCACCCCAGCCCGTGGGGGGCGCGTGCGCCACACAAGGCCAGAGGGCCTCTCTGGCCATGGGGCCCACGGCTCCCACACGGCTTGGGCCACATGTGGCCTCTTAGCCACTTTCGCCTCTCGCGCGCTCCCTCACATTCTTCAGCCGTATCTTGGGCATCCGAACTCCGATTTTGAATCCATTTTTGGATTACGAACCCTGACTCCCTCACGCACAACAATGATAACACAACTTTGAAGAATGGTTGAGAAATCATCTTAGAAAATGATGATGAAGTCAACTCAACGAATGAGAACGAAAAGTAGCGTAGCTACATCGTTTGGACTCGAAATCTTATGAATGCGTAACCGAAACGACCGGAACTAAATAAGGAATCATAATAGAGCATATTCAAGTCCAAATACAAAAATATAGAAACATACAAAAACTAATTCACACAAGCATGCCATAACAAAGAGATAGTCACAAAGCATGCAATTCTACAATGTTTATCTATTAGAGATCAATGCATGTGCATACTAAGAAGTGTGTGAATGTGTTATACCAAATGTTTGAACTACGATGCAGGGACACACATGTATGAATTGTGTGTGTGTGTGCTAACGCCTTGCAAAAGGATAGAAGTCAAGATATACCTTTGACGCTTTCACCTCTTGAAGACGACATTTGCACTAGACATTGCTCTTCACCTTTTAAGCTTTTTTTTCTTCCAAGAACATCTTAAGCAATAACTAATACAAATATAGAGCGTTTTGCAATGGAATAATGCCAATACAAATCATGAACCTTACAATCTCCCCCTTTGGCTATTCCATGGCAAAACCTCAACCTCACCATGCAATGTTTCACTCCAATAAACTCAAGTTGATAGCATACTCTCATCCTCACATTACAAAGAGATTCCTAGACTAAAAAGTCTTCAAGTCTTCAAGAATTCCTCTTTTGGTCTTCAAAGTACCTATGAGAGAAAATAGCAAACCAAACAAGAGATCTTCTCTAAAGAAGAATGGTGAGTTATTAACCAAAAACAAATATAGAAGACATCCCTTATCTCATACAAAAATGCATTATCTCAAGTGAATAAAATGTTTTCATATTAAAGCATTCCCTTAATTTCCCAATTCCCAAGGACCAACCATCCTTAACATTATCAAGAAAGAATTCTTTCTCCCCCTTAAGACAAAGTCACAATTAAGCACAAAGAGGAATATGATTCACACAATTGGAACATTTTTTCCACACAAGGTGTGAAGTATACAAAATCTCCCCAATATCAAACATGGTGAGGTATACATTTTCTCCCCCTTTTTGTCAAAGAATAGACAAGGGACACAAGAGATAAAGAATGAGATATTAAGCAAACAAATCGTATAGAGAGCGAAGTTGAATAAACTAAAGCTCCCCCTTAACATATGCTCAACATATTATCACCAAGTAGATTTGTTCACAAGGGACATCACACAATCAAGCAATAAGAGATAATATTTCATAGCTTGTCAAAGTCCAAGAGAGAATCATAGATTTTCATTAATCTCTCAAAAATATTCTCACATTGCTAATGAATCAAGCACATAAGCAAAATGTGTGTGTGTGAATGCTTCTCACATATATAGTAGGAGTAATTGTGATATCAACATGCAAACTCTATCCACACCTATCCATCTAAAGCCTTTCCAAAAATAGGTCAAACCGATATTCATCCGGATTTTTACTTTTAAAAAGAATAGATATCAACATATGAGCATGTGTGTGCATGTGGCTCGTTTTCCCGTTTCTATTTGTCAACCCGAGCTTTTTCACAATTTTCAACTATACACCATAAGCCTTTTTGTTTTGTTTTAGGCTTGAATCAAAGATTTTTTTTTTATGATTCATTTCAACACTTCTTTGATTTTACTAACAAAAACATATACTCCACATGGCGGCTTTCACTCATCACAATGGTGTAGCCCTTTCCTACATTGGGTGGCTGCACAACCAATGTGTGTAGCCCTTTCCATGAGGGTGCTCGTTTATTACTATGTAATGCCGAAGCAAAAGGGATACATACAATAGGTCATCTATCATGTACTTAACAATAAACTTCTAAATGCATCCATTATCTACACATATTCAACCACAAAAACTCAAAACTAAAACATATAAGAGAAGCATTAGTGCACTTTTCAAAAATAAGATTTTCAAGCTCAAGTGCATGATCTAGAAACATTAAAAGATATTTGTTTAAGATCACTACTTCTCAAGTGAGTAGCTCTCAAAGATAATGATATTCAATTAAAGTTTTGCTCATCAAGCCACTCACAATCACACAAAGACATCAATCAACACAAATCATGCCAATGGACATTCTAAGAGTTTTAAACCTCTCTTTGTCCAAGGGCTTAGTGAACAAGTCCGCAAGTTGATTTTTAGTAGGCAAATGCTCTAGAGTAACAATAGAATGTTCAACTAGGTCTCTAATGAAATGATGCCTAATGTCTATGTGTTTTGTGCGGGAGTGTTGAACCGAATTTTTAGAGATGTTAATGGCACTTAAGTTATCACAATAAAGTGTCATTTTTCCTTGTTCTATCTTATAATCCTTAAGGATTTGTTTCATCCAAAGTAATTGTGTGCAAGCACTTCCGGCCGCAATGTATTCGGCTTTGGAAGAGGAAAGGGAAACCGAATTTTGTTTCTTACTTGACCAAGAAACCAAGTTATTACCAACATAAAAGCAACCGCCTGATGTGCCTTTACGGTCATCTATGTTTCCCGCCCAATCCGCATCACAATAGCCTACAAGGATATCATTGGTATCAAATGAATAGAATAAACCAAGACTATGAGTTCCTTTGATGTACCTAATGATCCTCTTGACAGCTTTTAAGTGAGATTCCTTGGGATTTGCTTGGAATCTAGCACACAAGCCTACACTAAAGCAAATGTCGGGTCTACTAGCCGTTAGGTAAAGTAGACTACCTATCATGTTTCTACAAAGGCTTTGGTCAACACTTTTCCCTTTTTCATCTTTGTCAAGTTTTAAAGTGGTGCTCATGGGAGTTTCAAAATCTTTTCCATTTTCTAGGCCAAATCTCTTAACTAGATTTTTAGCATATTTAGATTGATTCAACATTATGCCCATGCTAGTTTGCTTTACTTGCATTCCTAGAAAATAATTCAACTCACCCACCATGCTCATTTCAAATTCACTTGACATAACACTTACAAATTCATCAACCTTGGTTTTATTAGTAGACCCAAAAACAATGTCATCAACATATATTTGTGTAACAAAAATATCATGATCATGTTGTTTGATAAACAAAGCTCTATCAATGCCACCTCTCCTATATCGGTTGTCAATAAGGTATTGAGTCAACCTATCATACCAAGCTCTTAGAGCTTGTTTAAGGCCATAAAGAGCCTTTTTCAATTTAAACACATGATTAGAAGAATGTGGCTTAGGTTGTTCAACATACACTTCTTCTTGAAGGTATCCATTGAGGAAAGCACTTTTGACATCCATTTGAAATAATTTGAACTTTTTAATGCATGCAATGGACAACAAAAGTCTAATGGACTCGAGACGAGCAACCGGGGCAAACGTCTCATCAAAGTCTACACCCTCCACTTGAGTGTAACCTTGAGCCACTAGTCTAGCTTTATTCCTCACAATCTTGCCACTTTCATCGGTCTTATTCCTAAACACCCATTTAGTGCCAATTACATTTATATCTTTGGGTCTAGGAACCAAGGACTACACTTCATTCCTCTCAAATTGATTAAGTTCATCTTGCATAACCCCAACCCAATATTCATCAACAATTGCTTCATTAATATTTTTGGGTTCAATTTGAGAAGTGTAGCAAGCATAAGAAATTTGGTTAGCAATTTGATTTCTTGTTCTAGCCCCTTCATTTAAATCACCTATGATGTTTTCTTGATAGTGTAAGTTTCTAAGTCTTGGGTGAGAATGTTCAACAACTTGGTCATTTTGTTGATAATCATTTAAAACATTTTATAACCCTTGACTTTCAACTTCAACATGACTATCATTTTCATCATCTTGACTAGAAACACTACTAGCCACATCAATAGGTGTTTTAGTGTCATTCAACATGTTTTCTTTAGGTTCATTGACACCATTATCATCACACAAATTAAGCATGCTAAGATCATCTATCTTCACATTGATAGACTCCATGATAGTCTTAGTAGTCAAGTTAAAGACTATATATGCACAACTATTAATAGCATACCTAAGAAAGAGACCAACATCACTTTTAGCATCAAACTTTCCTAAGTGATCTCTATCATTCAAAATATAACATTTACTCCCAAAAGTGTGGAAGTAACTCACATTGGGCTTCTTGCCCTTCAATAACTCATAGGACATTTGTTTTGTGCCGGACCTCTTAAAAACACGATTAGACACATAACAAGCGGTATTGACTGCCTCGGCCCATAGGTTTCTAGGGACTTTCTTGCTATTGAGCATGACCCTAGCCATCTCTTGCAAGACACGGTTTTTCCTCTCAACAACACCATTTTGTTGAGGAGTTCTAGGTGCGGAGAACTCATGAGAAATCCCTAAACCATCACAAAACTCACTAAATTTTGCATTTTCAAATTTCGTTCCATGATCACTCCTAATGCGACATATTTTCTTGATACCAAGACCTTTTTCATTTTGAACTTGATTACAAAACTTTTTAAAGTAATCAAAAGCCTCGGTCTTATTTATAAGAAAACTCGGTCTATAAAAAACCTAAGTAAACCTAGAGAAGTCATTAACGCATACAAAAATGTACTTTTTGCCATTGATGCTCTCGGTTTGAATTGGCCACATTAGGTCCATGTGCACAAGTTCTAAAGGTCTCTTGGTAGCTATGTAAGAATTTTTCTTATGAGACACTTTGGTTTGCTTACCTAATTGGCAAGGTTTACAAACCACCTCAAGCTTTTTACCAAGATTAGGAAGACCTCTAACAATGCCATGTTTTTCAAGCTTTTTCAAATCTTTAAAATTCATGTGACCCAAACGTTGATGCCACAAATCAAGCTTGTTGCACTCATGTGCCATGTTGCAAGTTAGAGGATCTATCTCAAGACAATAGCAATTTTCTATAAACCTTTTGACTCTTAGGACAACATTGCCCTTTTTATCAATTATAGTGCACATATCTTTGTTAAAGCTAACTTCTTTAAAAATTTCACACAAGTGAGTAATGCTTATCAAGTTAGCTTGTAACCCATCAACATACAAAGTATTGCGAAGTTTAGGCAATCCGGGGATACAAATTGTTCCCTTGCCAAGAACTTGCTTTTTGGTACCATCACCAAAAGTAACCCAACCTCCATCCTTTAAAACAAGATTCTTAAAGAACTCTTTGTTCTTGGTCATGTTCCTAGAGCAACCGCTATCTAGGTACCAAGAATAGGAGGAGTTGGCACGTAAAGCATATTGTGCAACATGACATTTAGATGTGTCTTTTTTAATCCACACATTTTTCACAACATGCCTCTCACTCTTACTTATAACATGCTTTGACTCAATGTTAGGCTTTTTAACATGCACCTTGACCTCATTGGTCACATTTTCAAAAATATCAAACAAAGCATTATCAACTTTCTTATGCATAGTAGAGTGAGGCACAACACAAGATTTAGCAAGCAAGTCATCAACAACCTTTTCCACAACATGCTTTTCCAAGGTCTTCCTATGTCTATTTCTATATCCATAAATGGATGATTGCCTAGGTCCATTCAAAGACATATCATGAAAAGCATTATCAAGTTTGCATTTCCGAATATACTCAAAGCATCTAGGTCGAATATGTCCTATCATATTACAATGATGACAAATAGGAATAAATTTGAGAAATTTACCATTTGCATTTGCTTCCAACTCCTTTGGACTTCTCATAATGTTTCCTCTTTGATGTGCAACCCTTGATGCTCCACCTCTTGCATTTGAGGTTGTTGCTCCTTGATGTTTATGTTGTTGTGTTCTTCCATTGAACATCCTTGTTGATGAAGAGGCACCTCTGGTAGCTTTCATAGCTTTACCTTGAGTGAGTGTACCTACATTTGTTTCAATACTTGCTTTGACAAAAGTAGATTTGTTAGATGAAGGAATCTCCTTCTCATTGATATAACCCAAACCTCTTTTGTCACATGGATGCTTTCCACTTTTAATGAGGGTTTCAACTTTGTTAGAGCTAGATGACATCTTGCCAATCATATTATTAGCCTCATCAAGTTTCTCACAAAGCATCCTAATTTTAATGGCATATTTTTTCGCTATGTCATCACTAAACATAACATCTTTATGTGATTTATCTAGCCATTATTCATACTTTTTCTCTTGAGTTAAGTGCTCACTAATTTTGGCTTTAAGCATATTTTCTAGCCTTTTAGCACTAACAACAGAAATATCCCTTTGCTCAATTTCTTGCTTCAAGATGCTAAGTCTATCATTGCTATCTTTTAGATTCAATTCTAGACTTAAGATCTTGTCTTTAAGTTCATTGAATTCTTTTGAGCCAAGAGCATGATTCTCTAGCTTCTTGTTGGGGGACATATTGACTTTGGATAAATGTTCATTTTCAAAAGTAAGATCATCGATCTTTTTCTCATCTAAGTCAATATGTTCAACAAAAGAAGCCACATAAGAACACAGTTCCTTAATCATGATTATCACAAACACAAAAAAAACACAAAAAACTACAAAGAAATGATCTATCTAAGTGCGTCTAGACACCAGCTCTAATACCAAATGAAATTTCCCTTAAGTAGTAGTGCAAAATATACCTAGAGGGGGGGGGTGAATAGGTATATACTCAAATTCTTCCAATATTAAAAATGATGCGGAATATAACAAAGAAAATGCACACTTGATTAGATTTAGCAAATGAATTGATTTCATTAATACAAGAATTAATCAATTTACAAGATATGCAATCAATGTAAGATATGGAAGATAAAGAAAAGTAAAACCAAAAATGAACACAAGTATTTTTACGTGGTAAAACCACAAAGAGGAAACATCCACGGATTGATACCACAACCACCGCCAAAGCAATTCACTATGTGAAAAAGGACTTACACACTCAAGCTACCAACTCATGATATCCGCTCAAGCTATCAACTCCTAATCTACCCTCGGGCTAGTGAATCACCAAGCCTACTTCCTATCCGAGATGTGTCCTACACCTCTAGAAAGCAACTTCCTATCCAAGACGCTCACGTCTCTAGGAAGATTTCTTGTTTGCCTATCCGGATCCTCCCGACCCTAGACAAGTCTCCTTGCTTGATTATCCGAGTCGTCCCGACTCTAATCAAGACTTCCTTGCTCTATCCACAAAGCTTCACTCACTTTGCTAGAGACTTCAACCTAATGCAAGGCTATGATCTAAGTGATACAAATGATGCAAGCACAATCAAATTAAGCTAGATGATCAATCAAGCTAAATGTACATGTTCAATGATAATCTAGAATTTGCTTTCAACAAACAATCACAAAAGTATCTAGAAATCAAGACATGTAAATCAATAAGAGCAAGGTATGAATATTCAATATATCACACTAAAAACCTAGTTCTTAGATCATGAAATTAAACCTAGAAAATAATATGAAGCACATCATATATACATTTTCTAGAATCAATTTCAAGTTGAATCAAGTTTAGCACATATATGTTCAAGAGAAATCACAAAGCTAAAACTCAATTGACAAATGATCAAACACCCTTAGCATATGATCTAACATCCTTCTCAACATATTTCATCAATCAAATAGTAAGAATCAAAGAGATGATCAAAGATGAAATGAAAAAGAAGAAGTTGAACAAAACAACCTTGACCACGTACTGAAAATCAGGCTATTGGGAAGAATGACGAAGTCAGCTATCTCTAGAAATGCCTAGGGTTTGTAGCTCTCATCAAGACCAACAATTTTGGCTTTTGGATCAATCGATTTTGAGTTCGTATGAGAAAGTTATGATCAAAATACTAAAACTAAAATCTTGAAGATTTCTGCAGAATTTTTGAAAGTGTTCTTGAAAATCTTCAAATGTTTGGAGGGAAGGAGAAAGGATTAAATTGAGGAGAGAGAAGGTAAAAAGGACCAATCAAGCATGGCCAAATCACCCCAGCCTGTGGGGGGCGCGTGGGCCACATGGGGCCAGAGGGCCTCTCTGGCCGTGGGGCCCACGGCTCCCACACGACTTGGGCCACACGTGGCCTCTTGGCCACTTTCGCCTCTTGCGCGCTCCCTCACGTTCTTCAGCCGTATCTTGGACATCCGAACTCTGATTTTAAATCTGTTTTTAGATTACAAACCGTGACTCCCTCACGCACAACGAAGACAACACAACTTTGAAAAATGGTTGAGAAATCATCTCGGAAAATGACGATGAAGTCAACTCAACGAATGAGAACGAAAAGTAGTGTAGCTACATCGTTTGGACTCGAAATCTTATGAATGAGTAACCGAAAAGACCGGAACTCAATAAGGAATCATAATAGAGTATATTCGAGTCCAAATACAAAAATATGGAAACATACAAACACTAATTCACACAAGCATGCCATATCAAAGAGATAGTCACAAAGCATGCAATTCTACAATGTTTATCTATTAGAGATCAATGCATGTGCATACTAAGAAGTGTGTGAATGTGTTATACCAAATGTGAACCCGGTGTCTATAAGGATGCGGTGGACCCGGCAATTGGCAATTGGCAACTGGCAATCTGAACTGTGATCACCATTGGATCGTCATGGGGTTGTACTGTGTTGTAGGCATCATTCTCAGTGAAAATAATCTGAACGGATCGTGGGTATTCCCGAGATCCTTGAGATACCCAAAATACATCATGGCCAGAGATGAGCTTTGGGATCTTCCTTGCATGATTCTTTCTTGAATTGTTGGAAACCCCGGCTAGGGTTGAGCCTCCACTGATGGTATGAATAACCCGGATTTGCTGCATTAGGTCCTTTCCCTCGTTCTTCCTCCCAGATCTAGTACCGGTACCTACATTAGGCTGCGGACCCTTTCTTCCTGTATTCGGACTTGTCAAAGGTTGTATCCTTTTGGGACGGTCTCATTCCGATAAGGGCGGTCCGAACCTGTCAAAGATCGGTACCCGGGTGCTAAGTCTAGCCCCCTCTGTAACCTTGGATGCTTTAAAGGGTATCCCTTGGGCAATCATCCGGAGACGGATTCTTACCGTATAAGCGGCGGCTTGTTGCTCCATGGCTCCCCGATCTGTCTCCGGGACCGCGGGGTCCTGCGGCGCTGAACTAGGATTCGTTGGTGGAACTGGTGCCGGGATTTGGCTTCTGGTTCCCCTCTTCTTCCCTTGATTTCTCTGAGTGGAAGCGAGGGAATGGGGCCCTGAGTTTGCAGGCTGCCCCTGGAAGGATCGGAGCCTCATCTTCTGATTTCCTCTAGGTCGAACTGGATAGTTTTGTGAAAGGGTGGGGAGTTTTGTTCCCACAGACGGCACCAAAGTGTTAACTAAAAATTGTCACCGGAGTGAAATTTCTAATTAACGATTTGTGAGGGACCCAGATCGGGATAGATCCGGGCTAGCGGGATACCTAGTAGCACGATACCTCACTGTTTCCTTTAGATCGACTAAGTACAGTGAATAATGGTAGGATGATAGAAATCTCAGGTGCTTAGTGGCATGAAACTCGATTTATTTTATTCAATATAACATACTATGAAATTTACAAGCTATTGATAGACTAAGCATGATCATAACAGCAATAAAGAACAAAAAAAATCTCTTAGTGGGCAATGGCGATGGAGCTTTCTGTGTCTGTCGATAAGTGGAAAAATAAGTCTGGCCCCCTTTTTCTATGAACATATGATCATTATATAGGCCCGCTTTCTTGCTGAATACTCCTAGAACTTCGGTCTAGGGTTTTAGTGATGCACGGGCCTTCCTTTGGAGTCTAACGAATTCATCGGGGATTTGATCCCTGAAATCCGATGATTCCTTTTATGACTGAAAGAGTTGACTTTGCTTTTGAGTAAAACTCTTGATTGGCGGGAATACATGTAGTATTCTAACTCAACGATGGCGTTTAGTTTCTTCCTTCCTTCATGGTTTGCTGTTCGGGGTACTTGCTTCTTATTTTAAGCGGGGTAGGAGCACTAGGATATTGCTAAGTGCCCGTTACTAGCTTTTTGGCGGGACGGGGTACTCAGGTACCTTGCCTTCTTCTCGCTTCTCTCGACTAATACTTTGACCGTGTCAGAGTACCAGGTATCGGGCTATCGGGGTACCGGGGTACCTTGACGTAGACAGATACCGGGTATCTTGTGATATTAATGTCTTTGGGGCCTTGTCTTCGAGGTTTCCAGGTATTTTCTAAGTCCTGATAGTTTTGGATCTGATCAGGGTGGGTAGAGGATCTCGTCCCGACCTTCTTTGGGTAGGCGGGGTACCCGGATACCTCTTCCGCAGTTGTTCTCTATCCCGACCAATATTTCTGATGCTAGTGGAAAATTCTTTTTTGGTCCCTGCCAATTTTGGCGGTTAACAGCTTCTTCTAAAATAATTTTCAATCTAAATTATTTTAACAATAATTTAATTGTTTAGGATTAAAAAAATTATTTTAATAATATGCAAAATATCTATGGACTTTCAGTGTGAAATTCGTGAAATTTTGGGAATTTCGGGATATTTCGGGAATATCGGGAGATTTTTACGGATATTTCAAAATCGACCGGATATTCTGCAGGATATTGGATATTTGCCTGTTTCGATATTAGTTTCTCCAAAATACGGATATATCGATGGATATTTTGGTTTATCTATCGATTTTAAGTTCCTTGGTCCTAGCATACCAACCCACATTGAGACAGGTGGCAACGTGAGAGGGCTTCTAGCCGTCAAAGAAAAGTCTCCAAACGTCGCCATCAGAAGATTTTGAATGCATACGGACGCCATTAAGACACGTCATTAATGTTTCAAATTTATAAAGAGTCATAATTGCTGCGGCATCTATGAAGAAAACGACAAAAAGCCTACCTCTGAGCGCCAGGTTGGATCGAACCGACTATCGCATGGTCGGGTAAAGCCCAAGTGAAGTCTTTAAATACCTTTCGCCGAATAGAGATGAACCAACCCATTTGAAGATAAATAAATCCACTCGGCTCAAATATTTAAGGGGTATTGTTGGACATAATATTTACTGAGAGGACACGTCAACAAACAATGCAGACCAATCTCGTCACGTAAGCAGAAAGTCAAAGTATCAGTCAAAGGACATGTAAGCATCTCACGAGGATAGGCCATCTAGAACCAGCATCACACTAACGAAGAAACAAAGTTAGCAGCTCTGAGTAGAACCGAGCAAGCCAAGCAGAAGACTGTGTTTTGCTCGGCTCTACTCGGCATAAACATAAAACGATCCACATTAAGGGGTATCTCCACCGCTTACAAGTTAAACAGCTGTGACAGTCAATTACGAGTCAACTACATGACCACCAGGAGTCCAACAAGGAAACAAACAGATCTTCTCTCCAATATATCAAGCTACCAGAGTCCAATGCCGATGAGGAATCAATAACATCAAACACGTGATAAATACCAAATAGGAAAAGAGTCCTAAAACTAACTCTGTATTCCTTTGCTTGCACGCCACAATTCAAAACCCTAGCAACACCATGTATAAATACACCTGCAAAACACAATAACCGGGGCAGAAAAATCTTATCAAGAAAGAGAGAGACCAGAGTGTGTATTATTTACCAAAATAGTGGATTTGATTTAGTTACTAAGGTAACAACCCGTGGATGTTTCTTTGATCACCGGAGTTTTACCACGTATCTTCCCTCTCAATTATTTATTATTGTTACGTCCCTTATTACATTTATATTTGCAGGTTTCACTAACCTAAATCTTTGACCACTTGACTATCGAGAAATCATCGTTAACAGTTTAAAATTTGAAAAATAAATGATTATTTTTTGAGAAAAACAACCCGTAATATGGCCAATAAAATATAAAATAAAATTAAGAAAATTATTGTTTTCAATGCTTGGCTCCCTGCTCGAGGTGTCTGCAGCAAACAGTTTTTTTAATATGTTAAATTAATGTACAGGCGTACAGCGCATGCCACATGTTTCCACAATCTGAAACATGTAACGGAGAAAAGCTCCTCCTTCGGCTCCGGAGGAGATTGAGATGTTTATTATTTAATAATAACGCATTATAGAGAGACTGTCTGCTGTCATATAAATAAATTTCACTAAATTTGTTGAGGAGAAAGAGCAGGTAGAAATGGCTCTGATGAAGCTGAGCCCTTTGACTTTGAGCACCGCCCACCAGAAATTGTCTTGTTTTGGTGAGCCGCAAATGCCCAGAAGCCTCAGATCACCTCCCATCAAGTTATCAATCAGAGCCTCGATCTCCAAGTGAGTCCTCTCATTATTTCTTTTACATTTTTGCATTCCAGTATTACTTTGCTACATAATTATGTGTTGGACCATGCATGCACTGAACAAATCGGACAACTTTGGCATTATTAATCATATATGTACATTTTTATCTTTTTCACGTGTCACACAAGTCGATCTTATAAATAGTGTTTGATCCTATTCTGAGAGTTGTAAGAGTTACATCTAATGGGAAAGTTGAACAGGGTGTGTGTATATTGTGGAAGTAACTCAGGGACGAGACAAGTATACACAGATGCAGCTCTTGATCTTGGAGCACAACTGGTTTCTCTTCTCTCTCTCTCGCTCTCTTTAATTTGAATCTTTTTTAATTTAATCAATAGAAACCAAAATTGCAGGTTGAGAAGAAAGTGGGTCTGGTTTATGGAGGAGGAAATATTGGGTTAATGGGTTTGGTTTCTCAGACAGTTTATGATGGTGGGTGTCATGTTCTTGGGTAAGTATATATAATATATCTTCATAATTTTATTTAATTATTGAACATGAAACTTTTAATTCATTTTTGTGTTTTTTTTTTGTTAGAATTATTCCAGGAGCTCTTATTCCGGTTGAGGTAAAGAAAATGTGTATCTTTGTGTATTTGTCTAACGATGAGGATCCTCCGATGATACGAAACCGGTTTTGTTTTTCAGATAAAAGAGGAGACCTCAAAACATACGGTGGGGGAATTGTTGATAGTATCGGATATGCATGAAAGAAAAGCAGAAATGGCTAGAAGAGCTGATGCTTTTATTGCACTTCCAGGTACATTCTTGAGTTTCAAATAACAAAAATGAATATCATCAATTATTAATGTTATCATATTTTTTGAAGGAGGGTTTGGAACCATGGAAGAGTTACTTGAAGTCATAACTTGGTCTCACCTTGGCATCCATCACAAACCTGTAAGTTTCCCACCCTAGAAAACGTTCGGAGATTTCTTATAAGATTTCTGGGCTGATATATCTCCATCTCTCTCTCTCTCTCTCTCTCTCTCTCAGGTAGGAATCTTAAATGTGGATGGTTATTATGATTCTTTGCTGAGTTTGTTTGACAAAGGTGTAGAAGAGGGATTTATCAAACCTTCTTCCAGGAACATTCTCATTTCTGCAAATAATGCTCAACAGCTTTTACACAGAATGGAGGTACTCAATTTCCTTCTTTTTCAAGATATATGGACTTTCATTTAACCAAGCATAAATCTAAGGGATTTGATATTCCAAATATTTGTGTTTCTGAAGGAATATACACTTATGCATGATCAAGTGGCTTCAAGTCAGAGCTGGAATGTATAAACTAAGAACAGAGATGCAGATCTGCAGCAGTTTGCTTTCTATATGATTTCCCAAAAGGAAATATATTCTTTCTCGTGTAACCAAAGTTTCAATAAAGACTTGGAGTTCAACTGCAAGCGAAAATGAGAATAATACTCTCAATAACAGTGTTGAATGTAATAAGAATGTTTGTGAATTATTGAATGACTTCTGAAAGAGCTAATAGTTTCATTTGGAACAAGCTACATCTGTATCACCTAGAACATACACCTGAGGGCCATGTCACGAGTCAACATATTCACATGTATGCACATTCGAAACAGTTATCGAACTCTACATCTCAATGACAAATGTAAAGTCCTGCATTTAAGTGATCAAAGAGGACACAGATGCATGCTACTGCTACCAATAAGTGTAGCATAGTAATATACTTTTGCTTCATGTAGGAAACAAAAAGAATAAAGAACAATCCATCTTGAGTTAAACACTTCTTTGATTTGTTGGTGTCGAACGACACATGATATTTAGACCTCACTTTCTTGTTCTAATCGTCTGGTTATCAAGAACAAGTTCTCATTATTCATGCTTACCTGATTCATGTTTTCCTACTTTGGTTTCTAATCCTCACATTCCTTTCTTCGTTATCAAAGTTTATTCTTAATCAACATTGGCAAACTGCTAAGTTCACTACAGCTAAGAGTGGCAACCACTATTGACTTCAGGGAGCAAAACATACGAGTCACAACCCTATTCCGATAATTATGGAACATTGAGAGGAAATATTTACCTACTTTGACCCCTATAGTGGATTGTTAATAACTAAAACTATCATCACTTCACAAATCAATATAACCCACATGAAAATCGATAAAAAGATTAGAAAAAGATCACTCAATTACTTTAAAATAAAAAGTTAATCATAACAAAAAGAAAAACCAATATATGTTGAATCTATATTACAAGATACAGGGTACAAGAATTGCCAATCACCAATAAAATGAAAGAACAAGGCAAACAAAATAAGAAGCCGAAAATAAACTAATAACTTTCATTCTGAAACTGAATCAAGATACTGAAAATTGTAACAAGAGCTATCCCCAACCTGGTCAGCAGGTATTAATTCCATCCTTGCAGTCTGTAGTCAAGTTATAGAACGTTTCCACTCGTGTCTTTGCTCTGTAAAAGACCTCAGTATCCACAGCAACTCTCATGTACCCATCAAACTCAACTGGCCGACCATTGTTCAAAAGTGTCGTTTCGTTGTACCACTCACTTGTGTTACTCCAGAGTTCTTTGTAATCATCAAGCAAATGAACCTTGTATTGAGACCTCAGTTTATCAAAGTAATTATAAAATGGTTCATTAGTTGCAACATACAGATTTCTCCGAGGCTGAATCATTCCCTGAAGCTTTGTAACAAGCGCATCAGGTGATGTATCAGAATCCAGATGGGGCCAGAGCTCCTTGTTTTGAGCTTTCTCTCCTCGAACCACATGAACCGAATCAAAATCCCAATCCATTTGCCCACCGATCTCCGACACAATATTCATCAATCTCTTAGACTTCCACAATGCATGCCATGGTCGTTGGACGTACTTTGCAGCTTGCCCTTCACACACCCTATACCAATAATTCTCTGGCTCTGGAGCATCAAACTGTCTCAATATAATCGTGCTCTTGTCTTTTCTAAGTTGCATTGGTGTCATCTTATGAGTCACAACTTTCTTAATTGGCACTTTCCTCTTATGAGCACGATCCCATTTCTTCCAATCCCTCAAAAATTCACCTTCGTCCACAATAGATGCCACCTCCTTAAGATGTTCAAAGTCAAAATAATACCGGAAATCCTTCCCCTCCTCATCTTTATTGCTTGGGTTATAAGTTGATGCCAAGCATACACTTAAGTCCATAACAAATGTCCTATTCAAATACATAGCCTCCCCTAAACCACACAAGAAGCTCCACATGTATTGATTCATTCCCTTACAATAATCCCCACCTCGCGAGTAGTACAAGTATTTCCCTTTCCTGAAATTCATCTCGGATCCCAAACTCGGGAGTGTGTCATTGATCTCATCATCATGAATTCCAGGTGCAACTTTAGCATTCGCAACAGTCCTTGTAGCATTAACTCTACTCCTAAACAATCTTTTGGCATTAACACCTGAATGCCAACCACTCCCGCGCACAATTTTGTAAGTACAATTCTCCGCGTAACCAAACCTAAACCTCCTAAAATCCCTGTACTTCCTCCAAGACTTCTCTTTCTTGTTCCTGAACCTCCAAGCCACATCACACTCATTCGGTTTCGATCCGTTAACAGGAGTTTGGTACTCCAAAAACACAATTGACTTAAACAACTTCAAATTGAACCTTTCAACCGCAATCAAAACCCGTGGGTCGGAACAATTCACCACCCTCAATTCATCACAATCAGACCGTTCTGTCACAGTCGAATTCTCAATCTTCTCCTCAGATTTCTCAATTTTCTCCTCAGCTTTCTCAATCACTTCTTCAGTGATTGAACTAACAGGTGGTACAGAAGGCGCGAACGGCGAAGACTGCCAATCTTCACCGGTGTTGAACATCGATTTGTCATCTTTAAAAGTTGCATTTTCGGTTTGGGTGAAGAGTCTTGTCAAAGCTGGAGCGGATTCAAGCCATGGATCTGGAGGCTGATATGTGATGGCAACGACTGTAAATACAAGGACTGAGAACACAAAAACTGAGAAACATAGGTTACTTATCAGCTTTATCAAATTTTGCCCTATCGGCTCTGTGCTTGCATTTGATGATTCCTTCATGGGTTTTGCTCAATCTCGAAAACCCAACTCTTTAAACTAATCAGATCTTCAAAATTTATAAACAAAACTGGGTGTTTGGTGACAGAGAGAAAATGAAAGAAAAATTGAACTGAACAGACTAGGATCAGAGCTCGCTTACATGGATGGGTTCCCAGATGGATTTTGCTCAAAGTTGAACAACCAAGTTCCAGATTCAATCAGATCTTGAAATCTTACACAAAAAAGCAGTGTTTGGTAACCCAGAAAATGAAAGAAAGTAAGATAGAAAATTGAGGCTAAATGCCTCAGTTCAGAGCTGCCAGTCTTCAATTCCTTGGTGTGTTTTGCTCTTCGTCCAAAACCCAAGAAAAATAACTAATCAAATCAGAAAAATCTTCTCTTCAGGAGGTGTTTCGGGACTGACAAAATGCAAGAAAATGTAGGGAAAAAAAAAAACAGGGGAAAAAAATTGGTACAGAGAAAATAGAGATGATAGGGGATTTACTTACATGATACCAACAACTCAAGAAGTCGATTTGATTGTCTGAGAAAATTTGGACTTCAAGTTTACTTCAAAAGAAAATCGAATTAAATTAAATATAATTATAATAATAAAATTTGAGTGTTTGAGATTGATTTCGTTACAAGAAAAGTAGAGAGTGAGTTGGCGACAGGTCAATATAGTGAGAGGGGGCGGTGCCATGTCGGCATCAATAGAGTTAGGTACCGTTTGATTTTTTGTCTGAAGACTTAATAGTGCTGAATATTACTGAATACTGAATAGTAACTGAAAACTGAAAATTGAAAAACATGTCTAATTTTTTCACTAAAAACTGAATATTAGTGATAAGTTGTTTGTTTTTTTAAGTTACAAATACCTCAAAATAAATAAGTTTACATCTATGCCCTTATAACTATTATTTGATATATATTTATCGTAATGATGGCATGATGTGCTCAGATGAAAATAAATTATTATCAAATATTATAATTGATTGACTGTTGTTGATGGTGATTTCTTGGAAGTCAACCGGTCAACGAGTTCGATTAATAAAACCTGCAAATAAGCGTAATAAAAGCAAGAATATCAAAGAGAACATATTACGTGGTAAAACTCCAGTAATCGAAGAAACATCCACAGGTCGTCGCTTAGCGACTGAGAAATGAAATCACTATTTGTAAATTGATGTTACACCCTCTGATCACTCTCTCTCGTAAGATGTTAATGATCCCTTTACAATGCTTTTTACGGGTGTATTTATACGATATATCTAGGGTTTCCTGAACTTTAGCGTATGAGTAGAATATTGTGCAGTATGTGTTTAGGAATATTCTTTCCTATTTGGTGTCGTTATGTACTTAATGTGGTTGATTTAGATTCGGTTTAGGATTCCTAATATCTTAGAGAGAATCTATTTATTTCCTTGCTGGAGTGAACTTCTCTTCTGGTGGCTGTATCCAGGTTGATCTACAACTGCCTATTCTGGCCGAGTAAGCCTTGTTTGTGGGGGAAATCTCGATGGACATTTCCTATTGTAGCCAAGTAAAGCCGATCAAGCAAAGTCCTTATTTGTCGAGGCTAACTCTATTGAGAAGATCTCATAAGGATCCTGCTAATGACATGTCGTTATTCATTGATCTTTTGACTTTTGCTTATGTGGTATGGATGGCCCCACTATTCTCCTTGCCTACCCAGGTCACGTGTTATACATGCGAATTTCACATACAACAATACCTCATTAAATATCTGAGCCGAGTATCTTACTTCGCATTTCGACGTTCATCTCGAACAAACTACGCTTGCCTTGATTGATCCTGACTCAGCAAAAGTTATTTAAAAAGATACCCTTTTAAATTTTGTCTTTATCACCATAAATGTAGTAATTATGACTCTCCATTAATTCAAAATAGTAATGTCGTGTCTTAATGGTGTCCGCTTATATTTGATCATTTCAATAATCGAAATCTCTTGACGGTGACATTCAACAGCTTGAAGTCTTCCCATCTTGACATATGTCCTCACGTGGGTAGAAATGTTAGGCACCATTTATGGAGACGTGACCTTGTGTTGACTTCTGCGTCACCATTCGCGTCGCTCTATTTTCCCGCCATCTCGTTTTGTGATATCATCTAGGGTTTTGATTTTCAAAAACCGAAATCTCTTTCACCAATATTTAAGCTTTTTAGGACATTCATCCTCTATGCTTTTTTCTCTTCACCAGTTTCCGCAAATACTAAACCTAGAATTCTTTAAACTTTCTACAACTTCTTCATTCTAAGCTGAACAAACTTTTTCTGTCGTTAGGAAATCGCAATTCAAAAGATGTTTATAATGAAATTCCTACGCAATAAGCTCTATGTTTTGAAAACGAGTAAAGCAGTAAGCGAGGGTTCGTTCCACAGGGATTAGGTTAGATTGATCAATTTGCGATATAATCTAAGTTAGTCTAATCTAGGTGAATAAAACATAAATCATATTTTTGGGTATTTTTGATTGGTTAAGATATAATAAACTAGAAAAGTAAATAACAATAATATAAAGAAATTGAATAGATAGAAGTCCAATATCAACAATACTAGATAAGAGAATGATCTTAACAATTAATATAGATATTCGGGATTTAATTACACATAGTTACAATCAAATAAAAAGAAAGTAATAAATAAGGAAATCACCCTTATGCCTCCTTCTTTAATGCTTGATCCTTCCTTTTCAAGAGTGCTCCTAGTGCAAAGAGTGGGCAAAGAGGATATGTCTAGATAGGTGGAGTCATATGAAGAGTGACAAAGGAAATGGGTGAAGAAGATGGAAATAGAGGAATGATTTATGAGGTAGTCTAGTTGTTTGTTGATGAGATTGGAGAGGAGAAATGGTAGGATTAGGAATGGTGAAAGAAGGAATTTCTTGCTTGAACAAGTGTATTTTCAAAGGAAAAATAGGATGAATTTATAGTGTTTTCGAATTAGGTCACGAATGGATAATTACCAAAACATCCCCTGAGTTTATAAATTACTATTTTGGCCCCTCAAGGGAGCTTTTGGTAATTTTTAGACCAATCACAAGTGAACATAGTAGAGGTCGCTATTTGCCTTTCATGGCGATGAAATCAGGGCCAAAAACACCTCTTGTCACTGTGGCGACATCAAAGAATTAAATGGCGACAAAAGGGGAGCGACGACGACAATTTGAAGAGAAGATCGTGGCTTGAGCATGGCGGCGATTGGAGGACCTAGAAGGTGCCGATCTGGTTCGCGGTTACCTCGCTGTTCGTTTGGAGAAGATATCGACCGGAGATAGGTGCAAAAAGGCCTCTTTCAGGCGACTGAAACAGCCTAGGGTTTGGAGCTTGGTTGGTCATCAATGGAGGTGGTCGAGAGGTTAAAGATGAAGTTGAAAGGGGATGGGGTGTGTTCAGCAGCAGCCTGGGGTACATACGGGCTTGGTCCATCACAGGCTTAGGCCACGTCTTGGGCCTACGCGTTTTGGGCTGCAAAAGTTGCCCACTTAAATTGAAACACATCGTTTCAACAAGTGTTTGCGTGGCTATTGTGATTTGCGTGGAAAATTGCAATTCAGCCCCTACATTCTTGTAATATCACATTAACTTCAATCCTTCCTCCAATAATTACATTTTCGCCCCTATTTCAACAATATTATTATGATGCCCCTGACCTTGTAAATACCTGAAAATACTTAATTAACAATATTAAAACACGGGGAAATGCCCGAGACTCAAGCATAAGGAAACGGGAACGAGGGCCAAAATCATACCAATTTTGGTTCGATCATAAGTCCAGAGCCTAGAATTACCCAACGTTTGTTCCTTCCTTCCTTTAGATCCCCAATTTGCTTAGTTCACTATCCGTTCAACTACTGCAACAAGTATTTCTAAGGTGAGTTTCTATGGATTCTGAAGCTAGACATTATGTTTACACCAATACGATGATAGTGATTGAGCATAACGATGCTTTCACTGTTAAACATTTTTACAAGTTGTTAGAGGCCCAAGCCCCTAATCAACCCCATTTCTTGGCCGTTGATATTTCAGGGTTTGGCCGTGATATCCCTTCAGTTAACCCTGATGCTGACAATTCCCAAACCGATCCTTCTGTTGATCCTTATGTTGATATTCCCTAATCTAATCCCTATGTTTCCACTCGTAGTGACTTTAATCCTTCAATGACGAGATTTAGGTCATCCAGCAGGCATTGAAGAGCTAGAGTTCCCAGGGAAGTTCATGTTGGGGTTTTTGCCCTAAAACTTGTAATTTGTAAATGTGAATTGAACATAAATAAAAGAAATAGTTTATTCCTTCTATACATCTATCTCATACATTTATATCATGTGTACTTAACATCCAAGATTGTCGGATATAATCTCTAACTAAGTATATGAGTGTCAAATATAGAGGAATTTAGTTTGAGATGAGCAATCTAAAGAGTCCGTAAATAGCAAATAGAGTTGGGTACTTTATTTGTGGTTAATCTACAGATGTAGTCCATTCTGTAGTGTACGGTGGTCTTATCCTAGACTATTCATATGGTGATATGAGAATGGAGGCATCTTATATGATGTGATTATATAGGATTGGACCACGATATATATGAATCTCTCACCAAAATCCGTTATACGATGAGATTCATATATATTGACAAATGATGGCTATATAAGGGTGATCTTAATCCTGAGTGTCTTATCGACTCCTTCAGGTTAGATCATGGTTTTTGATATACCATGGGTAAGATCGGAGTTGCATTCCCGGTCAATAACTTCGTATGTTGGAATCGCGATTTGGCTTATGGCTGGGAAGGTGAAATTCCCCTAAACAATAGTGTAGAATATACCTAGGGGGAAGTGGGGGTGAATAGGTATAGGCCAAATTTCTTCCAAATTCAAATTTTGCAGAATTAAATAATTAAAAGCACACTTGATAAGTCTTAACAATTGAATTGATTTAATCAACACATGTGAAAATCAATATACAAGAGATGCAATCAATACAAAAATATGGAAGATAAAGAAATATAAAACGAAACTTGAGACAATAGTTTTTATGTGGTAAAACCTCAAAGAGGAAACATCCATGGGTTGATATCACAACCACCGGAAAATTGGGTTGTTGCTGCAAAGTGAAAAACATAAGTTTGTTCTAACTACTCCTAAACCACCTACTCCTAATAATGAATCTAGCATAATGCAAAGAGATGAGTATGAACAGTGGAAGACGTCAGATAATATGGTCAAATGTTACATTATGGCTACTATCTCCGACATGTTGCAACAGCAGCATGAAGGAATGGAGTCTGCTGCTGATATAATGATGTCTCTAGAGGAGATGTTTGCTATGAAGTGCAGGACAACTAAGAGAGAGGCAGTGACTGCTTTTATGAATCTTAGGATGAAACCTAGACAGGCTGTGAAGGATCACATGATGAAAGTCATAGCACATCTCAACATTGCTGAACTGCATGGCGCTGAGATAGATGGTGAGACAAAAATTGATATGGTTGTCAATTCATTGTCAGATTCCTTTGATCAGTTCAAATTGGACTACACTTTGAACAAAAAGGAATACACATTACAAGGCCTGATGCAAGATGTTCAAACTGCTGAAAAGATCCTTGTGAAAAGCAAAGGTCAAGAGATTCATATGGTTGGTAAAGTTGCTACTGTTAAGACCCGTCAGAAGGTCAAGAAACAACAGAAGAAAAAGCAACTTGGGCCTATCAAGAAGGACACCAAGAAAGTAACCAAGATCAAAGGGAAATGCTTCCTTTGTGGTGAAAAGGGACATTGGAAAAGAAATTGCCCAAAGTCCCAGAATAAGAAGGAAGAAGGTAATGTTAATTATCTTGAAACATGTTTTTTGGCAGATTCTACAGATTCTTGGATCATAGACTCTGGAGCCACTAATCATGTTTGTTATTCCTTGCAGGGGTTCCAAGAAAGGAGAAGGCTGAGTAAGGATGAAATCAATTTGCGCTTAGGCAATGGAAGGTTAGTGTCTGCAAGTGCAGTGGGAGATATTAGAGTTTATTTGGATTCTAGAAGGCATTTAGATTTGATAGACGTTTATTATGTACCTCAATTCAAGAGGAATTTAATTTCAGTTTCTTGTTTAAATAAATTTGGATATTCGGTTACTTTTAATAAAGTTTTTATTATTAGTAAGAATGACAAAATTATTTGCCAAGGTACATTGGGAAATGGTCTATACTTTTTGCATAGAAATATCTCTCACTCGTTAGACACAGAATTAACGGAACCTAATCATAAAAGAGTAAAATTATCAATAGATGAAACCTACCTATGGCATTTACGCCTAGGTCATATTAACCTTAATAGGATTAAAAGATTGGTAAGTGACGGACCTTTAAGTGACTTAAAGGTTGATGATCTACCAACTTGTGAATCTTGTTTGGAAGGTAAAATGACCAAAAGGTCGTTCTCAGCCAAAGGCGCAAGAGCCACTGAATGTTTAGGATTGATACACACTGATGTATGTGGTCCTATGAGCATTCAAGCTAGAGGTGGATATGAGTACTTCATCACCTTCATAGATGATTACTCGAGATTTGGCTATGTGTATCTCATGCGACATAAGTCGAATGCTTTTGACATGTTCAAAGCATTCAAAGCTGAAGTAGAAAATCAGCTTGAGAAACACATAAAAATCTTGAGATCTGATCGTGGTGGAGAATATCTATCTGGTGAGTTTCAGCAATATCTTATTGATAATGAGATAGTTTCTCAGTTTTCTGCACCGGGTACACCTCAACAGAATGGGGTAGCAGAAAGGAGAAATAGAACTCTTTTAGACATGGTTAGGTCTATGTTGAGTTATTCAACACTTCCTATTTCTTTTTTGGGATATGCTTTACAAACTGCTATATACATTCTAAACGATGTACCATCTAAGTCCGTTCCTCAAACACTGCATGAGTTGTGGACTGGGTGCAAGCCTAGTTTACAACACTTAAGGATATTTGGTTGTCCTGCGCATGTGTTAAAAGGAAAGACAGAAAAGATGGAGTCTCGTTCGGAAACATGTATATTTGTAAGGTATCCAAAAGAAACTAAAGGATATTATTTCTATAGTCCTTCAGATCTTAAAGTATTTGTTTCGACAAATGCTAAATTTTTGGAAAATGACTATATGAATGATTTTGTGCCTAGAAGTAGAATTGTCTTGAATGAGATGTCAAGAGATACAATTCCACGAGAGGTTACACAACCTAACCCAATTGTAAGTTCCGATCCAACACAAAATCAACAACCTACCATTCCTCGTCGTAGTGGGAGGGTTATAACACAACCTGAAAGATACATCGGTCTGGGAGAATCAGTGGAGAATCTCCCGGACGACGATGATCCCTACACGTATAAGGAAGCAATGGAGGATGTTGATAGTTACCATTGGCAAAAGGCAATGCAATCTAAGATTGAATCCATGTTCGATAACAAAGTCTGGTCCCTTGTAGACTTGCCTAAAGGGATAAAACCCATTAGGTGCAAGTGGGTATACAAGAGGAAAAGAGGTATGGATGGAAAGGTGGAAACCTTTAAAGCTAGATTAGTAGCTAAAGGGTATACACAGAAAGAAGGTATCGATTACGATGAAACCTTCTCTCCTGTGGCCATGCTTAAATCCATTAGGATACTCTTATCCATTGCAGCATCTTTAGATCTAGAGATTTGGCAAATGGACGTCAAGACAGCTTTCCTTAATGGAAGTCTTGACGAAAGCATCTACATGATGCAACCAGAAGGATTCATTGAAAAAGGCCAAATGGAAAAGTATGCAAGTTGCAGAAATCCATATATGGATTAAAGCAAGCATCCAGATCCTGGAACATAAGGTTCGATCAAGCTGTCAAAGGTTTTGGATTTATTCAGAATCCTAACGAACCTTGTGTATACAAAAGGATTAAGGGCGACAAGTTGGTTTTCCTGATTCTTTATGTTGATGATATATTACTCATTGAAAACGATGTAGGTGTATTGACATCAGTAAAAGAATAGTTAGCAAAACAATTTGATATGAAGGACTTAGGAGAAGCAAGTTTTATTCTAGGTATCCAGGTAATAAGGGATAGAAAGAATAAAACGATTGCATTATCCCAAGCTTCATACATAGACAAGATCTTGTCTAGGTTTTCCATGTAGGATTCCAAGAAAGGTATGTTACCTTTCAGACATGGAATCAAACTTTCTAAGGAACAAGTTCCTAAGAATGAGCATGAAGAGCAATTCATGAGTAGAGTTTTATATGCCTCGGCAGTTGGAAGTCTCATGTATGCAATGCTCTGCACTAGACCAGATATTTGTTTTGCTGTTGGCATAGTTAGCAGGTTTCAATCGAAACCTGGTCCTGATCACTGGACGGTAGTCAAGCATATTTTCAAGTATCTCAAGAGAACGAGAGATAATATGCTTGTATACTTTGGAGGGGATTTAATTCCCGTTGGGTATACAGATTCTGATTTCCAATCAGATTCTGACTCCAGAAAATCCACATCAGGAGTTGTGTTTACTATTGGAGGAGGAGCAGTCATATGGAGGAGTATCAAGCAATCTTGTATTGCTGATTCCACCATGGAAGCTGAGTATGTTGCTGCATGCGAGGCTGCCAAAGAGGCTGTTTGGCTCTGCCAATTCTTGATTGACTTGGAAGTGGTTCCTAGTGCGAATAAGCAGATCACTATCTACTGTGACAACAGTGGAGCAGTGGCTAATTCGAAAGAACCAAGAAGTCACAAGAGAGGAAAACACATTGAAAGAAAGTATCATCTTTTAAGGGAGATTGTTCAAAGAGGTGACGTGACAATTACCAAAATCGCGTCAGCAGAAAATCTAGCAGATCCCTTCACAAAGGCTCTACCTCAGAAGAGTTTCGATGGGCATCTAGAGAATATTGGCATAAGAGATATGACACATTTGCTATAGCGCAAGTGGGAGATTGTTAGGATTATGCTCAATAGCAAGAGTGTAATATTGTAATTGACAATCTTTTTCATATTAATAAAGTGATTTCTGGTTTAACAAATCTTATAGCATTTATAGTTTAATATTATAATTGTCAAAGTAAATAATCATAAGGTCTAAAGACTAAGAGAAAAGAAGAATTGTTCGTACATCTGGATATGTATGAGGTAGACACAATTCTTTAGTTAGTCTTGAATAATGTTCACAACTTAAGTTAAAGGTTGGGCACCTTTATCTTGTTAAAGTTGTAGAATTCTTTTGCTAGCATTTGAGTGGGATCAAATGAGATATGATGAGTCTAAAATCATCGGAGTGTCTTCGAGTAAAAGAATCTAGTGCACTGGGTGCATTGAACTGGATCACAATGAAAAGCTTTATCTAGAACCGTCAATAGATAATAGTCTTTTCATTATCAGGACAATCGGAGAGTCTATCTTAATCTTGAGATAAATGATGGACTTATGGTTGCAAGTGATATCATTTGAGTTATCAATGAGTACGATTTTATAGCATAATCTATCCTCGATAGTTTGGTGATATTCATTTGTTAATCGATAAAGGACTTCATTTATAGATATGGACATCGTGGCTCCATTTATTAAATGAGAGTATAATATCATCGTATGGATGTTTTGAGGTAATTGGATATTAAATCTCAACGTTGAGTTTTCGATAGTGACTATTGAAAACATGGCTTCTGGACAAGTCAAAATATCCAAGTTCAAAACGTGGTCATATGAGTAAATATGGTAACTTGGAGAGTTATAGGTGGTCTATGAACTCTTGGCGATTACTGATATTAATCACGAGGATACACTATCTCCAATATGATTGTCTAGGGTATGAATGAGAAACATCTTCTTATTCTATCTTTATTTAAGAGTTCAATTTTAGCTCTTTAGTGGAATGAGTTAAAATTAATGGATCGGACCTAAGTGAATCATTTGTTGATTGTGATTGGGTTATGTCTATTGAAGCTTAAATTTAGATAGCCCGCCAAGATCCTCAATCCACATGGACTTGCATGGATCACTTGATATATTCTACCGGACCAATTTATGGGTCCATCTAGAATTGCATTTAATATATTAAGAATATAATTTGCACATTATTTATTTAATGGGCTGATCAATTATATTAATATATTAATGAAAGGCATGTGGGCTTGTTTCTTTTAGTAAGAATGGGTCTGGTTCACATGTGGGCTTTTTATTTAAAGTCCAATGGATTAAATAAAATAAGAAAATAATATTTGGCCCATATATATAATGTGGGGCGGCAAGGCTAAATAATTAGTCAAAAATATTATTTTATTTTATTGTTTGATTAAATGAGAATTAATTAATTTATTAATTAATTATTTAATTAAGAAACAAAATCTTTTTCTAATCAGGAAATATATTTCCTAGAGTTATACTATTAGTAGTAGTATGCTAAAAGTAAAATACTTATTTGGTAAGAAAATAAATAATAAGGTTTATTTATTTAATCAAATAGGAAAGTCTTTTATTAAGTCAATAAAAGAATAAAAACACTTATGAGTTGAATTAGGGTTAGGATTCTAAAGTTGATAGGAATTAGGGTAAAGCACAAATCCTTTTTTGTAGAGGATTTTCGGCCAACCCTAATTGCATCACAAGGAGATTTCGGCAAGCCTAATTAAAATAGAAGTAGAATTCGGCCACCCTATATAAGACACCATATAGGGTTCGGCCACTTCTTCTTGATTACTGGATCAATTTCTTCTTCTTCTCTTACTCATAGAAAAGTGTTTGATTATTCGGCCAAGACAAAAAGAGAGAAGAGATTATTCTTTTGATAGTACACTAATTGCTTATACATCAATAGGCTTGTGTGTACAACATCGAATTAGGTCCACACGAGTTTCGATCATTAGATTGAGAACTCAAAAGTGACCGGAATAATCTTTGTAATCTTTTGGTTGTTTTGTGACTAACAATAAGAAAAAGAAAGTTTGTTTGTCCATTCTCAGGTACGCAATTCAAAGAAAAGGGAGACCACGCTCCTAGGTGATTCACGTTCGTGATAGGATTGAAGATCTTGCAGATTACCATCGACGTAAGTCAATTGGATCACGCGACAAAAGTTATTCTACTTTTGTTAGATAGTATATATGTTTAATTAATCTAAAGGGTTAAGGTTCATCAAAGGAAAAAATTTTAAACTATACTAAATCGTTTTTAGTCTCGCTTCCGCTGCGTTGACCGGTATTTTTCCCTACATCGAAGACGAAGGAGATTTCAACATCCAAGATTTGAAGAATTTGTTGAAGATTTTCAATGGGTTTTATCATCTCTTACTCTTGTCTTTTTGTTTCTAATATGTGTAACTAACTCCATACTAAGGAGTCAATGTGAACCTCTATGAATACTCTTTGTTAAAATTGACTATATTTTCTTAATTCGAGTTTTGATTCATTCAATTCATTCTACGTCTCAATTCTTTGTTTGTGTTGATGCATGATCATACGTTGACATGAATTTAGGGTTTTGATAATTAAACAATTAAGTTCGGAGTGTTGATATACACATAACCTTAATTAATATTCAATTGAATGGGTAAAACTGATCTTAGCATTGATCTATGCAAGTAGGTTTTGGTTATTTAGTTCTTGCACTTAATGGGTTCTTGGTTGTAGTTTGCGCCATTGATCTATGGGTAAATTATAATTAAGGATACTTGATTCATCCCAGGATCATACGGTAACAATCATAAATAAGATAAGAATGAATCCTTAACTTGAGTTATATCTTTTATCAAAGTCAATTCGAAGCATTGAGTAAACATAGTTGGGGAGCATTGATAACCTAGTCCTCTCACCTCTTGATCACATTCACATATTCTTGTTAATTGTTTTATTAGATGATTCTATTCTAAATCAATCAATCTCAATATCATTGGGTTACTTTTAATTGCTTAGCTTTAATTAGAATTAGTTATAATTGGTAAATCACTTTTCCTCGTGGGAACGATCCCTACTTGTCGCTGTACTTATCTCACGATTCGTGCACTTGCGAGTTAGGTTTTTATAACACGATTTTACACATCACTATTGAGCATAATCCTAACAATTTCATGAAAAACAACTTCTCAAAAGTTAATCAACGGATTTTGACCATTATAGCAACAATGTGAGATAGCTAAGATCAAGTTAAGTCATAGAGAAACAAAGCTAGATGGCTAAGTTACTCAACAAATTGACACTAATCTTAAAGCTAACTCACATGTGCAACTTACACTAATGGTAAGAGCACTCACCTTTGACCCATTTGGTCTTGGGTGCACTAACACATAAACCATCATGATCATTTTTCACGACAATAGTATATCTAGAAGATAAGACATCAACTATCTTCTTTATAAAGATATTACTCATGTTAAACACATCATTATTGCCATCAACAAATATATCATCAACACTATGAATATGATCATGTGAAACACTCTTTTCAACCAAATCTTCTTGACATTCTTTTTCACATGATTATCATTATCATACACAATATTCAAAGAGTTATCATTAGGAACATGTTTAAAAGAATGACTAGGAACATTTTTCATATAATACTTTTTAATCCAAGCTTTTCTGGTATGATCTTTTACAAGATTATTGGCAATGTGCACAAGATCTAAAGGCTTCTTGGTAGCTATGGAAGTGCTTTTCTTGTGAGACACTTTGGTTTGTTTACCTAATTGACAAGGTTCACAAACACTTTCTCGCTTCCTACCAAGACTAGGTAGATCTCTAACAATGCTACACATTTTTCAAGCTTCTTTAAGTCCTTAAAGTGCAAGTGGCCCAAACGTTGATGCCACAAATCAAGCTTATTGCACCCATGTGCCATGTTGCAAGTTAGATGATCTATTTCAAGACAATAGCAATTGTCTATAGACCTTTTGACTTTTAGGACAACCTTGCCCTTTTTATTAATTATAGTGCACACATCTCTGTTAAAGCTAACTTCCTTAAAGATTTCACTCAAGTGAGTAATACTTATCAAGTTAGCTTGTAAACCATCAACATACAAATTGTTTCAAAGTTTAGGCAATCTGGGGATACATATTGTTCCCTTACCTAGAACTTTCTTTTTGGTACTGTAAGGTTCATGATGTGTATTGGCTTGATTCCATTGCAAAACACTCCATATTTGTATTAGTTTTTGCTTATGACATTATTTGAAGAAAGGAAGCTTAAAAAGTGAAGAGCAACGTTTAGTGTAAAAGTCGTCTTCAAGAGGTGAAAAACGTCAAAGGTAAATCTTGACTTCCATCCTCTTGCAAGGCGTTAGCGCACACACACACAATTCATACATGTGTGTCCCTGCATCGTGGTTCAAACATTTGGTATAACACATTCACACACTTCATAGCATGCTCATGCATTGATCTTGTATTGACAAACATTGTGAAATTGCATGCTTTGTGACTATCTCTTTGATATGGCATGTTTGTGTGAATATGTGTTTATTTGTTTCCATATTTTGTGTTTAGGACTTGAACATGTTCTTATTTAATGCCTTATTGAGTTCCGGTCGTTTCGTTTACTCATTCATAAGGTTTCGAGTCCAAACAAGTTGACTATGCTACTTTTCGTTCTCATTTGTTGTGTTGACTTCATCGTCGGATTCCGAGATGATTTCTCAACCATTTTTCAAAGTTGAGTAGTCGTAGTCATGTGTGAGGGAGTCACGGTTCGTAATCCAAAAACGAATTCGAAATCGGAGTTCGGATGCCCAAGATACGGCTGAAGAACGTGAGAGTGCGCGAGAGAGGCTAGAGTGGCCATGAGACCACGTGTGCCCCTCCCCGTGGGGGAGGCCGTGGGGCCCACGGCCAGGGACCCTCTCTGGTCCCGTGTGGCCCACGCGCCCCCCACGGGAGGGTGATGTGGCTCATGGTGATTGGCCCTGAAAAACCTTCTCTTTCCTCCTTTTAAACTCCTCTCCTTCCCTCCTCACTTGTTGAAGAACTTGAAGTGATTTTCACGAAATTCTGCAGTTTTCTTCAAATTTTCTTTTTCTTATTTTGATCATAACTTTCTCATACGAACTTGAAATCAATCGATTCAAAAACCAAAATTGTTGGTCTTGCAGAGAGCTACAAATCCCAAGCATTTTTAGAGGCATTTGACTTCGACATTTTTCCCAGCAGTCTCATTTTCAGTACGTGGTCAGGTTGTTTGTTTCAACTTCTTCTTTTTCAATTTCATCTTTGATCATCTCTTGATTCTTACTATTTGATTGATGAAATTTGTTAAGAAGTATGTTAGATCATATGCTAGGGGTGTTTGATCATTTGTTAATTGAGTTTTAGCTTTGTGATTTGTTTTGAACATATATGTGCTAAACTTGATTTATCATGAAATTGATTCTAGAAAATGTATGTGTGATGTGCTTCATGTTATTTTCTATGTTTAATTTCATGATCTAAGAACTAGGTTTTTAGTGTGATATATTGAATATTCATACCTTGTTCTTATTGATTTACATGTCTTGATTTATAGATAATCTTTGTGATTGTGTGTTGGAAGTATATTCTAGATTGTCATTGAACATGTACATTTTGCTTGATTGATCATCTAGCTTAATTTGTTTGTGTTTGCATCACTTGCATCACTTTAGATCATAGCCTTGCATTAGGTTGAAGTCTCTAGCAAAGTGAGTGAAGCTTTGTGGATAGAGCAAGGGAGCCTTGATTAGAGTCGGGAGGACTCGGATAATCAAGCAAGGAAGTCTTGTCTAGGGTCGGGAGGATCCGGATAGGCAAGCGAGAAATCTTCCTAGAGACGTGAGCGTCTTGGATAGGAAGTTGCTTTCTAGAGGTGTAGGATACATCTCGGATAGGAAGTAGGCTTGGTGATTCACTAGCCCGAGGGTAGATTAGGAGTTGATAGCTTGAGCGGATATCATGAGTGATAGCTTGAGTGTGTAAGTCCTTTTTCACATAGTGGATTGCTTTGCCGGTGGTTGTGGTATCAACCCGTGGATGTTTCCTCTTTGAGGTTTTACCACGTAAAAAATACTTGTGTTCATTTTTGTTTTTACTTTTCTTTATCTTCCATATCTTACATTGATTGCATATCTTGTAAATTGATTATCTCTTGTTGTATTAGTGAAATCAATTCATTTGCTAAATCTAATCAAGTGTGCATTTTCTTTGTTATATTCAGAATCATTTTTAAGATCGGAAGAATTTGAGTAAATACCTATTCACCCCCCCCTCTAGGTATATTTTACACTATATTGCTTAAGGGAATTTCAGGTACCATCACCAAAAGTGACCCATCCTCCATCCTTTAAAACAAGATTCTTAAAGAACTCTTTGTTCCCGGTCATGTTTCTAGAACAACCACTATCTAGGTACTAAGAGTAGGAGGAGTTGGCCCTTAAAGCATATTGTGCAACTAGACATTTAGGTGTATCTTTTCTTACCCATACACTCTTCACAATATGCCTCTCACTCTTACCACTATCATGCTTTGACTCAATGTTAGATTTTTTAACATGCACCTTGACCTCATTGGTCACATCTTCACATATATCAAACAAAGGATTATCAAATTTCTTATGCATAGTAGAGTGAGGCACAACACAAGATTTAGCAAGCCAGTCATCAACAAGTTTCTTCACAACATGCTTTTCCAAGGTTTTCCTAGGTCTAGTTCTAAATCCATACACGGATGATTGCCTAGGACCATTCAAAGACATATCATGAAAAGCATTATCAAATTCGCATTTCCGAATGTATTCAAAGCACCTAGGTCAAATATGTCCTACCATATTACAATGATGACAAATAGGTATGAATTTGAGAAATTTACCATTTGCAATTGCTTCCAAAGCATTTGGTCTTCTCACGATTTTACCTGTTTGAAGTGCAACCCTTTATGCTCCACCTCTTGCATTTGAGATTGATGCTTTTTGACATTGATCTTGTTAAGTTCTTCCATTGAACTTCCTTGTTGATGTAGAGGCACCTCCGATAGCTTTCATTGCTTTACCTTGAGAGAGAGTACCCACATTTGTTTCAACACTTGATTTGACAAAAGTAGATTTGTTAGTAGAAGGAGTTTCCTTCTCATTGATATAACCCAAACCTCTTTTGTCACAGGGATGCTTTCTGCTTTTAATGAGGGATTCAACCTTGTTAGAACTAGATGACATCTTGTGAATCATCCTACAAACCTCATCAAGTTTATCACTAAGCATCCTATTTTTAATTGCATATTTCTCTAAGATGTCATCATTTTTCCTAACATCTTCATGTGATTTATTTAGCCATTGTACATACTTTTTCTCTTGATTTAAGTGCTCACTAAGTTTGGCTTTAAGCATGTTTTCTAGCTTCCTATCACTAACAAGAGAACTATCCCTTTACTCAATTTCTTGCTTCAAGATGCTAAGTCTATCATTGCTATCTTTTAAGTTCATTTCAAGACTTAGGATCTTGTCTTTAAGTTCATTGAATTCTTTTGAGCCAAGTCCATGATTCTCTAGCTTCTTATTGAGGGACACATTGACTTTAGATAAGCATTCATTTTCAAGAATAAGATCATTGATCTTTTTCTCATCCAAGTCAATAGGTTCAACAAAAGAAGCCACATAGGAACACACTTCCTTAATCATTATTATCACAAATAAAACAAAAACACTACAAAGAAAGGATCTATCTAAGTGCGTCTAGACACCTGCTTTGATACCAAATGAAATTCCATTAAACAATAGTGTAGAATATACCTAGAAGGGGGGGGGGGGATGAATAGGTGTAAGCCCAATTTCTTCCAAATTCAAATTTTACGGAATACAAGAATTAAAAGCACACTTGATAAGTTTTAACAATTGAATTGATTTAATCAACACATGTGAAAATTAATATACAAGAGATGCAATCAATACAAAAATATGGAAGATAAAGAAATATAAAACGAAACTTGACACAATAGTTTTTACGTGGTAAAACCTTAGAGAGGAAACACCCACGGGTTGATACCACAACCACCGGCAAAGCAATTCACTATGATGAAAATGACTTACACACTCAAGGCTATCAACACATGATATCCACCCTAAGCTATCAACTCCTAGTCTACCCTCGGGCCTAGTGAACCACCTAGCCTACTCCCTATTCAAGGTGTGCCCTACGCCTCTAGGAAGTAACTTCCTATCCAAGGCTCTCAAGCCTCTAGGAAGATTTCCTTGCTTAGCTATCTAGATCACAAAGATCCTAGTTAAGCTTCCCTAGCTCAACCATCTGGAGTATCACACTCCGAGCTAAGACTTTTGCTTAGTTATCTAGATCCTCTTGATCCTAACTAAGACTTCTTGCTTGGCTATCCGGAACACTTTCCTAGCCAAGTCTTCTTGCTCAAATTAAAGCTTCACTCACATTAACAAGAGACTTCAACCTTTTCACAAGGCAATGATCTAAGTGATGCAAATGATGCAAATCACAAACAAATAAAGCAAGATGATCAATCAAGCTCTATGAATATGTTCAATGATAATCTAGAATATGCTTTCAACAAACAATCAAAAATGTATCTATAAATCAAGACATGTGAAACAATAAGAACAAGATGAGAATATTCAATATCAAGGTCAAAAACCTAGTTTTTAGATCATGAAATTAAACCTAGAAGTCATCATGAAGCACATCATACAAATCATTTATAGAGTCAATTTCATGTTAATCAAGCTTAGCTAAAATATGTTAAAAAGAAATCACAAAGCTAAAACTCAACAATCAATCGATTAAACAAACCTAGAGTATGAATTAACATCATTCTTAACACATTTCATCGATCAAATAGGAAGATTAAATGAGATGATCAAAAGAGAAAGTAAGAAGAAGTTGATTAATGGTTGATCAACGAATTGAAATCGGTTTATTGCACAAAATCACGACATCATTTGACTATGAAAATGCTTTAGGTTTGTTTTTCTCTTCAAGACCAACATTTTTGGATTTGAATCACTTGATTCGGTGTTGGAATGAGAGAGTTATGATCAAAACAAGAAATTAAAAGTTGTGAAGAATTCTGCATGAGATTTCAATTTAAATGGAGGGAAAAGAGATGATAAAGAGAGAGAGCCAGCCACCAAATTATATATTTCCACCTCAACATCCTATGGGAGGTGCATGAGCCTCATGGGAGCAGAGAGGTGGCCTTCTCGTGAGCCTCACGCGCCCTCACAAGAAGATGGCATAAAATGGCACCTCCTTCGCGCTCCTCTCGCGTTCTTCGACCGTTTTTCGGCCTCCGAACTCCGAATTCGAATCCGTTTTTGGATTATGAACTATGACTCTCTCATGCACAAGGAAGACTATGAAACTTTGATGAAAGGAAATATTGCACGGTGTGTTTTCTTTATAAAGCTAGAGGGGGGGGGGGGGGGGGGTGAATAGATTTTAATCGTTATTACCCAATTTTTGCGATTAGTCAAATTTACGAAAATGCCCCAATCTAGTCAATATACAAAATCAAGCATACAAGTGCGGAAATTAAAGAACGCTTGATTTTTACGTGGAAACCCTTAACAAGGAAAAACCATGGGCTGGTAAGTGCGCTACACTCGAACCTCGAATCCACTAATTGTGATAGCGTATACAACCTAATCCAGGTTTGACGGCCTAATCCCAGCCAACATCCCGCTACCGCTACCCGCAGGCCTGTAAAAGTGGACCTAGTCCAATTTGCTCATGTGACCACCTAATCCCGGTGTACGACCTAATCCCGGTCTATCACACAAGACTTACTTCTCTGAAGAGATCAACACCCTAAGTGAATATGCAATGATATCCAAAAATGCAATATAGAGCTAGGGTACTCTAGATGCTTACCTAGGATTATATGATGACAATAAAATCAATCCTAGATATGAAAATAGCTATATGTCATGGCATACAACTTTAACTAAGTAAAGGATAACCAATCCTAGATACAAAGCTATCACAAAAAAACCCACAAACATTCAAAAGATTAACTAGTTGATTAAAAAACAATCTATCAACCTAGTTATAAATAAATCACACAAGAATGTTTATGGCATAGCTTTTAGGCAATAATGACCTAATCAATTAAGCTATCAAAAATAATCTCAATCATATAATGAGATTAATTAGCTAGATATAAAATAGGCATGAAAACCTAGCTAACATAAATTGTAAGGTTTATGATTTGTATTGGCTTGATTCCATTGCAAAATACTCTATGTTTGTATTAGTTGTTGCTTAGGACATTATTTGAAGAAAGGAAGCTTAAAAAGTGAAGAGAAACGTCTAGTGCAAAAGTCGTCTTCAAGAGGTGAAAAGCGTCAAAGGTATATTTTGACTTCCATCCTCTTGCAAGGCGTTAGCGCACACACACACAATTCATACATGTGTGTCCCTGCATCATGGTTAAAACATTTGGTATAACACATTCACACACTTCATAGTATGCTCATGCATTGATCTTGTATTGACAAACATTGTGAAATTGCATGCTTTGTGACTATCTCTTTGATATGGCATGCATGTGTGGATATGTGTTTATTTATTTGTGTATTTTGTGTTTAGGACTTGAACATTTTCTTATTTAATGCCTTATTGAGTTCTGGTCGTTTCGGTTACTCATTTATAAGGTTTCGAGTCCAAACAATTTGACTATGCTACTTTTCGTTCTCATTTGTTATGTTGACTTCATCGTTGGATTCCGAGATGATTTCTCAACCATTTTTCAAAGTTGTGTAGTCGTAGTTGTGTGTGAGGGAGTCACAGTTTGTAATCCAAAAACGGATTTGAAATCGGAGTTCGGATGCCCAAGATATGGGCTGAAGAACCAAAGGAGCGCGCGAGAGAAGTCGAGAGCACGTGTGGCCACAAGGCCTGCCCGTGTGGGAGGCCGTGGGCCCCACGGCCAGGGGAGCCCTCTGCTCCCGTGTGGGCCACGCGCCCCCCACGGGGAGGTGATGTGGCATGCTCTCATTCGCTCGAAAAATCTCTCTCTCTCCTCCTTTTAAACTCATCTCCTTCCCTCCACACTTTGTTGAATTTGAAGAACACTTGAAGAAACTTCTGCAGAATTCTCCAATTTTCGTTTTCTTATTTTGATCATATCTCTCTCATACGAACTCGAAATCAATCGATTCAAAAACCAAAATTGTTGGTCTCGAAGAGAGCTAAAAACCTCACATTTCCAGAGGCAGCTGACTTCACCATTTTTCTCAACTGATCCATTTTCAGTCCGTGGTCAGTATGTTTGTTTCAACTTCTTCTTTTTCAATTTCATCTTTGATCATCTCTTGATTCTTACTATTTAATTGATGAAATTTGTTGAGAAGTATGTTAGATCACTTGCTAGGGTTGTTTGATCATTTATTAATTGAGATTTAGCTTTGTGATTTGTTTTGAACATATATGTGCTAAACTTGATTGTGTGTGAAATTGATTCTAGAAATTGAATATATGATGTATCTCATATTATTTTCTAGGTTCTATTTCTTGATCTAAGAACTAGGTTTTGAGTGTGATAAATTGAATAGTCATACCTTTGTTCTTATTGATTTGCATGTCTTGATTTCTAGATAATTTTGTGAATGTGTGTTGAAATCATATTCTAGACTATCATTGAACATGTACATTTTGCTTGATTGATCATCTAGCTTAATTTGATTGTGTTTGCATCATTTGCATCACTTTAGATCATAGCCTTGCATAAGGTTGAAGTCTCTAGCAAAGTGAGTGAAGCTTTGTGGATAGAGCAAGGAAGTCTTGATTAGAGTCAGGAGGACTCGGATAATCAAGCAAGGGAGTCTTGTCTAGGGTCGAGAGGATCCGGATAGGCAAGCAAGAAATCTTCCTAGAGACGTGAGCGTCTTGGATAGAAAGTTGCTTTCTAGAGGTGTAGGATACATCTCGGATAGGAAGTAGGCTTGGTGATTCACTAGCCCGAGGGTAGATTAGGAGTTGATAGCTTGAGCGGATATCATGAGTGATAGCTTGAGTGTGTAAGTCCTTTTTTCACATAGTGGATTGCTTTGCCGGTGGTTGTAGTATCAACCCGTGGATGTTTCCTCCTTGAGGTTTTACCACGTTAAAACACTTGTGTTCATTTTTGCTTTTAATTTTCTTTATCTTCCATATCTTTCATTGATTGCATATCTTGTAAATTGATTAACTCTTGTATAAGTGAAATCAATTAATTTGTCAAATTTAATCAAGTGTGCATTTTCATTGATATATTCCGCATTATTTTTAAATTGGGAGAATTTGGAGCCTATACCTATTCACCCCCCCTCTAGGTATATTTCACTACTACTTAAGGGAAATTTCATAAATAACCCAATCAACACATAATCTCAATCATGTATGTAGAAATTAATCTAAACACATACAAGTAATAAATGAGATAAAATTGATATGTAGAAACACTAATTATGTAAGATAAAAGTGTTCAACAAATCATACCATGTGTGTTGAAGAAGACCCATGCATTAGCACATGCTAGATGAACCTAGATGATGCCTAGATGATGATTTGTGCATGTGGGAATGGGTTTAGAGAGATAAAGATGTAATCTTTAAGCTTTTTCTCTCAAGTCTTTCTTTCTCTCTCAAGAATAAAGAGCCTCTCTCTCTAGGGTTTGATTTGTGGCTCAGCCCTCAAAATGATGAGAAAGATATGTATTTATAATGCCCAAGTGAAACTTTGTCGTTTTGGAAGAAGTGGAAAAATTATGGGCATTTTCGCGGTACTCGCGTCAGTGCAGTGGCTCAAGATTCGGGCGCTTTGAAACATGACCAAATGATATCGAAACCTTTCGTATGATATATCGTTGGAAAGGTATGGATGTCTAATTTCTACTCGTTTTTACAGAATAATATTTTGATAACTATAGAAAAAGTTATGGTCAATTGAGTGACCAAATGTCAGAAACGGACAACAACAGAGTTGCCCTGTTTTGGTTGTAACTTTGGAGATTTTAAAACCAATCCAAACGGTCATAAAATATTACGAATAATATACCGTTGGAAAGGTATGGGTGTCTAGTTTGTATAGAAATTTTCAAAACTCATTTTGAAGCTTTGTATAAAAAGTTATGGTCACAAGACCATGCAAAGGTCAGTTTTGAAAACACTTGAAACATTGAAATCCAATCTTTTGAAACTAGACACCTTACTCCTATCAACCCAACCAAATCTACCACTTATCCAAGAGAAGAATGAGACCTTCTCAGTGGTCAACTATCGCGCTAAGACATGCACACCATCGTGCAAGCGCGGACGTTTCCGATCACACAAACGGAAACGAATTACACCACACTTAGGACTAATCATGAAGTGCAAGTGTGGGTATTGAATGCATCCTAATGCCTAACATGTCATGGCATTGTCATTGAACAAGATGCACTCAATTCAAACATGCATGAATAAAATTCATGACTTTGCATCCTAATGCCTAAACATGTCATGGCATTTCAATAAACTAGATACAATTAAATAAACATGCATGAAGAGATATTCAACAATTATGAATACACACATATGAAAACACACAACATATAAGTATAAGAAATATGCATGAGTTGTGAGTGTGTGCAACTATGATCTCTTCAAAGCATGTAAGCACTAGAATTTACCTTTTGTGCTTCTTCTCTTGAGGTCTTGAGAGGGCCATTGAACTTTCACCAATTCCTAAGTTACCCTTACAATAAGCCCCACATATGGTTTGTCCACGAAATAAGCCAATCAATAATTGGGAATCCTTACAATTGACAAAGGTTGAGAATTCGACACGGTACACGACGATGAAAACAACACAACATATGAGAACGCAATGTAGCGTAGCTTCCTAGTTTGGACTTGAAACCTAATGAGTGAGTAACTGAAATGACCGGAATCAATAAGGAATCATATGAGATCATGTTCAAGTCCAAATACAATAAAATGCAAACATAAAACACAAGATCACACAAGTATGTCATTTTCTAGACATAGTCTTAAAACATGCAACTTTACAATGTATGACAATATGAGTTCAATGCATAAGCATACTTCAATGGGTGTGTTAATGTGTTATACCAAATGTAGCACAATGATGCAGGGACACACATGAATGAATTGTGTGTGTGTGCGCTTATGCCTTGCAAGAGGAAGAAGAATCTTGATACCTTAGCATCCAAGTATGCGCTTTTCCTCTTGAAGACGATATTTGTATGAGAAGTTGCTTTTCTTCTTTGAAGCTTTTCACCAAGAACCACCTAAGCAAGTAACCATTACAAATAAAGAGAGTTTTGCAATTGAATCAAGCTAACAAAGATCTAGGATCTTACAGAAGGTCTGTACACAATAGTGGAATCCACTCCTTCTTGCGAGAAGTAGATAATAGTTCTCTTAAGGGTTGATTCGGGGCTTGAACAATATGAGCACTCTCCTTCTTCCGTAAGGAAGTTAGGATTTATTGTTCATTAGAGAATCGATGGTACTTAAAGGAAAATATATAATTAGAGGGGTATAACAGACTTTATGACCTATAGACTTTTATTTAAGCCTTGCCACCCATATACATACACGGGCCATATATATTTTCTCATTTCATTTCATCCATTGGACCTTAGTTAAAAGGCCCACATGTGAACTAGGCCTAATTACTAAAAGAAACAAGTCCACATGCCTTAATACAATTCTAGATGGACCCATAAATTAGTCCGGTAGAATATATGAAGTGATCCATGCAAGTTTGTGTGGATTGAGGATCTTGGGGGGTTATCTAAATTTAAGCTTCAATAGACTTAACCCAATCACAATCAACAAATGATTCACTTATGTTCAATCTATTAATTTTGGTTCATTCCACTAAAGAACTAAAATTGCACTCTTAAATGAAGATAGAATTAGTACATGTTTCTCATTCATACCCTAGACAATCTTATAGGATATGGTGAATCCTCGTGAAGAATATTTGTAATCGCCAAGAGCTCATAGACTGCCTATAGCTCTTCAAGTTACCATATTTCTCATATGACCACATTTTGAACTTGGATATATATTATGACTTATCTAGAAGTCATCTATCAATAGTCACTATTGAAAACTCAACGTTAAGATTCAATATCCAAAACCTCAAAACATCCATATGATGATATTCTACTCTCATTTAATAAATGGAGCCATGATGTCCATATATAAATGAAGATCATGGCTCCATTTATTAAATGAAGTCTATCGATTAACAAACGAATACCATCAAACTATCGAGGATAAACTATGCTATATAATCGTATTCATTGATAGCTCAAATGATAACACTTGCAACCATAAGTCCATCATTTATCTCAGGATTAAGATAGACTCTCCGATTGTCCTGATAATGAAAAGACTTTTATCTACTGACGGTTCTAGATAAAGTATTTCATTGTGATCCAGTTCAATGCACCCAGTACATTAGATTCTTTTACTCGAAGACCCTCCGATGATTTTAGACTCATCATAACACATTTGATCCCACTCAAATGCTAGTAAAAGAATTCTACAACTTTAACAAGATAAAGGTGCCTAACCTTTAACTTAAGTTGTGGACATTATTCAAGACTAACTAAAGAATTGTGTCTACCTCATACATATCCAGATGTACGAACAATTCTTCTTTTCTCATAGTCTTTAGACCTTATGATTATTTACTTTTGACAATTATAATATTCAATCTATAAATGCTATAAGATTTGTTTAAAACAGAAATCACTTTATTAATATGAAAAGATTGCCAAATACAATATTACACTCTTGCTATTGAGCATAATCCTAACAATCTCCCACTTGCGCTATAGCAAATGTGTCATATCTCTCATTCTCATGTTCTCTAGGTGCCCATCAAAACTCTTTGTGGTAAAGCCTTTGTGAAGGGATCCGCTAGATTTTCTGCTGACGCGATTTTGGTAATTGTCATATCACCCCTATGCACAATCTCCCTAAGAAGATGATACTTCCTTTCAATGTGTTTTCCTCTCTTATGACTTTTTGGTTCTCTCAAATTAGCCACTGCTCTACTGTTGTCATAGTAGATAGTGATCTGCTTATTCGCACTGGGAACCACTTCCAAGTCAATCAGGAATTGGCAAAGCCAAACAGCCTCTTTGGCAGCTTCGCATGCAGCAACATACTCAGCTTCCATGATGGAATCAGAAATACAAGATTGCTTGATACCTCCATATGACTGCTCCTCCTCCAATAGTAAACACAGATCCTGATGTGGATTTTCTAGAGTCAGAATCCGACTGTAAATCAGAATTTATATACCTAACGGGAATTAAATCCCCTCATGACTATACAAGCATATTATCTCTCGTTCTTTTAAGATACTTGAAAATATGCTTGACTACCGTCCAATGATCAGGACCAGGTTTCGATTGAAACCTGCTAACTATACCCACAGCAAAACAAATATCTGGTCTAGTGTAGAGCATTGCATACATTAGACTTCCAACTATTGAGGCATATGGAATCCTAATCATGAATTGCTCTTCATGCTCATTTTTAGGAACTTGTTCCTTAGAAAGTTTGATTCCATGTCTAAAAGGTAACATACCTTTCTTGGAATCTTGCATGGAAAACCTAGACAAGATTTTATCTATGTATGAAGATTGGGATATTGCAATCATTCTATTCTTTCTATCCCTTATTACTTGGATACCAAGAATATAACTTGCTTCTCCTAAGTCCTTTATATCAAATTGTTTTGCTAACCATTCTTTTACTGATGTCAATACACCTACATTGTTTCCGATGAGTAGTATATCATCAATCATAAAGAATGAGGAAAACCATCTTGTCGCCTTTAATTCTTTTGTAAACAAAGGGTTCGTCAAGGTTCTAAATAAATCCAAAACCTTTAACTGCTTGATCGAACCTTATGTTCCAAGATCTGGATGCTTGCTTTAATCCATATATGGATTTTGCAACTTGCATACCTTTTCCACTTGGCCTTTTTCAATGAATCCTTTTGGTTGCACCATATAGATGCTTTCGTCAAGACTTCCATTAAGGAAAGCTGTCTTGACGTCCATTTGCCAAATCTCTAGATCCAGAGATGCTGCAATGGATAAGAGTATCCTAATGGATTTAAGCATGGCCATAGGAGGGAAGGTTTCCTCATAATCGATACCTTCTTTCTGTGTGTAACCTTTAGCTATTAGTCTAGCTTTAAAGGTTTCCACCTTTCCATCCATACCTCTTTTCCTCTTGTATACCCACTTGCAACCAATGGGTTTTATCCCTTTAGGTAAGTCTACAAGAGACCAGACTTTATTATTGAACATGGATTCAATCTCAGATTGCATTGCTTTTTGCCAATGGTGACAATCAACATCCGCCACTGCTTCCTATACGTGTAGGATCATCGTCGTTTGGGAGATTCTCACTGATTCTCCCAGAACCGATGTATCTCTCGGGTTGACTTCTAATCCTCCCACTACGACAAGGAATGGTAGGGTTGTTGATTTTGTGATGGTGTAGAACTTACAATTGGGCTAGGTTGTGTATCCTCTTGTGGTATTGTATTTCCTGACATCTCATTCAGGACAATTCTACTTTTGGGTACAAAATCATTCATATAGTCATTTCCAGAAATTTAGCATTTGTTGAAACAAATACTTTAAGATCTGAAGGACTATAAAAAAATATCCCTTAGTTTCTTTTGGATACCCCCAAATATGCATGTTTCCGAATGGGACTCCATTTTTTCTGTCTTTCCTTTTAACATATGCGCAGGACAACCAAATATCTTAAGTGTTCTAAACTAGGCTTTCGCCCAGTCCACAACTCATGCGGTGTTTGAGGAACCGATTTAGATGGTACATCGTTTAGAATGTATATTGCAGTTTGTAAAGCATATCCCCAAAAAGAAATAGGAAGCGTTAAATAACTCAACATAGACTTAACCATGTTCAAAAGAGTTCTATTTCTTCTTTCTGCCACCCCATTTTGTTAAGGTGTACCTGGTGCAGAAAACTGAGAAATAATTCCATTATCACAAGATATTGCTGGAAACTCACCAGATAGATATTCTCCACCACGATCAGATCTCAAGATTTTTATGTGTTTATCTAGCTGATTTCCACTTCAGCTTTAAATGCTTTTGAACATGTCAAAAACATCCGACTTATGTCTCATGAGATACACATAACCAAATCTCGAGTATCATCTGTGAAAGCGATGACGTACTCATATCCACCTCTAGCTTGAATGCTCATAGGACCACAATGCATCAGTGTGTATTAATCATAAACATCCAGTGGCTCTTGTGCCTTTAGCCGTAAACGACCTTTTAGTCATTTTACCTTTCAGACAAGATTCACAAGTTGGTAGATCATCAACCTTTAAGTCACTTAAAGGTCTATCACTATCCAGTCTTTTAATCCTGTCAAGGTTAATACGACCTAGGCGCAAATGCCATAGGTAGGTTTCATCTTTTGATAATTTTACTCTTTTATGATTAGGTTGCGTTAATTTTGTGTCTAACAAGTGAGAGATATTTCTATGCAAAAAGAATAGACCGTTTTCCAATGTACCTTTGCAAATAATTTTGTCATTCTTACTATTAATAAAAAATTTATTAAAAGTAACCGAATATCCAAACTTATTTAAACAAGAAACTGAAATTAAATTCCTCTTGAATTGAGGTACATAATAAACATCTATCAAATCTAAATGCATACTAGAATCTAGATTAACTCTAATATCTCTCACTGCACTTGCAGACACTAACGCTCCGTTGTCCAAACGCAAGTTGATTTCATTTTTATTCAGCTTGCAGTAACAACCCAATTTTCCTTTTCCATGTGACATAATTATCACTGGTTAAAGTATTATCTTTTAGGATGATCATTAGGGATGGGGTCATGATTTCTTAATTAAACAAAATATATATAAATAAATAATCATGATGAAGCACTTTCGAATATTTATCTTGAATTAAATAAATAACTCAATCATAAAAAATTGAACGGTGATCGAACACCCATAAATGTTACGCCTCCTTTGGGAGTTCGTACCATTTACTAGTTGGACTAGGTCCCACCTAATTGTTAACATAACAACTAACGTTTTCAATTTTAGCCTTGTGATTTCATTGACAAGAACTCTTGGAGGATGTCAATAAAATCACATTGAGTGTGTAACCAAGATATCAACCCTCAATATTTTTTCTCACGAAAATCCCTCCTTTGGGAGTAGATCTCGTTTGAGTTAATTGTCTAGTCTATCCTTGTAAGGAAGTATCTTGCTAAATTCCATTCATGGACGCCCCTTGGCGGGATTACCAATAAAACATAAAGCTCAACTAACCTTGGAGGCCATAGGTGCTGCAAGACACCTTCTCCCACTCAATTATTTAAGGCGTGTGATTAAATTCCATAGAATGATTTACCATGTTATCTAGATGCCAATTAGATACCTAAATCATTCAATGCATGTTCATACAAAAAGAGATATATGAGTGGCACTCCTATTCTATATGACATGTTATCATACAATAACAAATATTGTAATATTTACGAAAAATAAATAGCCACAATTTTGGTCCATCCTAGAAAAGCAAGTAAATTACATTTGTTTGGAATACAAAAACTCCTTTCTTGGTGAACAAGTCTTCATGTGGCCATCGTCCACTTGAACACCCCTTAGCTGCCTCCCATGGGCGTGCACACCCCACAACACCACAAAGGGCTGCCGTGCGCAGCCCATAACATCCATGGGGCTGCCATGCGCAGCCCATATCACAACTAGCGCAGTTGTATGCTTAATTGCACGCACGCTCGTTGCTATGGTGTGCATGATCCCAAGTTCGTTTCGGTTGCTTCCAATACTTCAAATCTTCAAATCTTCGATACTTGAATATATTACAACATATTTTTAACAATAAAATTACTGCAGTATTTTTTTTTTAAATAAAACTACTGCAGTATTTTAATACAATAAAGTGCAGTATTTTAATACAATATTTTTCTGCAGTATTTTTTCTACATTAGCAAAAATAAATAAAAAACTTAGCAACTACCAAGAAGGAATTATGGCGATAATAGACCACCCTTCTAGTTACAATTCCGAAACAAAAAATACATTGAAATTTTAGGACCAAAATCGAGCAACAACAATTCACTTTATAATAACATATTTAAATCCATACATTCCAATGTAATTATATATGCGAATACCTAGAGTGCCATCTCTTTCTAAAACATGCATAATCACAATTAAAAGAAATAGATTCACGTACGTATATATTAATTAATCAAAGGGTACAACCAAGGCTCTGATACCAATTGTAGGGAAAAAACGATTGCACGTAGCGGAAGCGAGACTAAAATAGGTTAGTATATTTCAAAAAAATTTCCGTTTTAAAGATGAACCTTAACCCTTTAATTAATTAACATATAATAAAGATATCGTACCTTTGTCGTGTGATCCGATTGACGTTGCGTCGATGGTAATCCGCAAGATCTTCCAATCCAATCACGAGCGTGAATCACCTAGGAACGTGGTCTCCCTTCTCTTTGAATTGTGTACCTGAGGATGGATAATGTAAGGATTCCCGTTTTGTTGATTGGCTTATTTCGTGGACAAACCACGTGTTGGGGATTGTATGTAAGGGTAGCTTAAGTAATAGTTATTCAAGCTCAAGACCCTCTCATGTCCTCAAGGTTGATAAGCACCGAAGGTAATTTTCTTTGTGCTTACTTGACTTGAAGAGATAGTTGCACACACTCACAACTCATGCATACGTCTTATCTTTGTATGTTGTGTTTATTTGTGTTGTGCATTAATGCCTATTTCATCTCTTCTTGCATGTTAAATGATTGCATCTAGCTTATTAATTGCCATAACTTGTTAGGCATTAGGATGTATTCACTTCCCACACTTGCACTTCATGATTAGTCTTAAGTGTGGTGTAATTCGTTTACGTTTGTGTGATCGGAAACGTCCGCGCTTGCACGATGGTGTGCATGTCTTAGCGCGATGGTTGACCACTTGAGAATGTCTCATTCTTCTCTTGGATAAGTGTTAGATTTGGTTTGGTTATTTGGAGTAAGTGTCTAGTTTCAAAAGATTGGATTTCAAGGTTTTAAATGTTTTCAAAACTGTCCTTTGTATGGTCTTGTGACCATAACTTTTTATGAAAAGATTGAAATTGAGTTTTGTAAAATTCTGGACAAACTAGACTCTCATACCTTTCCAATGGTATATTATTCGTAATATTTCATGACCGTTTGGATTGGTTTTGAAATTTCCAAAGTGACCACTAAAACAGGGCATCACAACTATTATCCAAATCTGACCTTTGGTCACTCAAATGACCATAACTTTTTCTAAAGTTATCCAAATCATGTTTTGTTAATTGGAATAGAAAGTAGACTTCCATACCTTTCCAACGGTATAATATATGAAAGGTTTCGATGTCGTTTGGTCATGTTTTGAGTCGCTTGAAAATCAAGCTTTGTGCTGTGACGCTTCGCCGCTGTTTCAGTGCCGCGGTTTGTGACAGCGGCAGTCGAGCCACAGCGATATTTTTGGTGCGTTTTCCCAAAACGACCTCACTTCACTTATGGCCCCTATATATATAACACTTGACTTTAGGTCAGCCAAGAGAGTTCATATATCAGATATCATACTTAGGAGATTTTTCAAAGAGAAGAAAAATTCCAAGAACTCATTTTTAATCACTCAAACACTTTTTCATGATCATCAATCATCATCTAGCATCATCTTAGATCTTCTAGATGTCATCTAGCATGGATTCTTCATCATACTTTGCTTGGTAAGTTTTTCACTAATATCTTACATATTTTGTGTCTTTCTTAACTAAGAAATCTCAATTTAATTACTTGTATGTTATTTTATATTCTTTGAATACAAGTTTGAGATTAGTATGATGTATGTTTGAGAAGTTGATTTGTGATAGCTAATTAGGTTTTGTTCATCTTGATTAGCTAAGCTTTTTGGCATGTCATTTAGCTCATAATATCTAGGATTGATTTAAATTGCAAATACATTATCCTAGATAAGCATATAGAGTAACCTAGCTCTAATTGCATTTTTGGATATTTCACAATATTCACTTAGGTTGTATTATCTCTTCTTAGAGAATTAAGTCTTGTGTTGTGGCCGGGATTAGGTTACTTAATTCACAAGCAATTGGACTAGGTCCACTTATACCGGGATTAGGTAGTTGTGATGCTTATTGATCGGGATTAGATCATTAAACCGGGATTAGGTTGTAATCATCTCAATTAGTGGATTCGAGGTTCGTGTGTGGCGCACATAACAGCCCGTGGTTTTTCCCGTGAGGGTTTCCACGTAAATATCAAGTGTTATTTACATTCCGCACCATATTACACTTGTTATACTATTATGACTAGTAGGGGCATTTTCGTAATATTGACATGTATGTGAAAATTGGGTAAAATCATTTAAAATCTATTCACCCTCCCTCTAGATAGTTTTATACACACCGTGCAATAATTAGTTTCAGATAACAAAAACTTTTTCTTTTTCGTTAGTCACAATAAATTCCAAGAGACTACAAAGAATGTTCTGCTCACTTTTGAATTCACAATCGTTAGATTGAAACTCGCGTGAACCTTATTTGAAATTGTGCACAAAACCTTTTGATATAAAAGTTACTAGTATACTTTCGAAATAAGAATAAACTTTTCTCTCTTTTCCTCTTGGCCGAAAAGATCACACTATTGTCAAGAGTTGGATTTTATTTTCTCAAGCAAAAGAAAAGTAACTCTCAATCCTTGCATTAGGGTTGTTTAAATTCTATGCAAAGAATATATATATATCTATGTATTTGCGTGAAAGTCACTTGCCAAATATATATATATATATATATTTATATTAGGCGAATTCTTCTCTCAATCTAATAAATATGTATATATGACGAATTCTTCTCAACATATATTTCTATCAGGCGACCACTTACTCAATATAATATATATATATATATATTTATCAGGCAACCACTTGCCATAGAAAAATATATAGTTGCCATATTTATTAGTGGCTGAATTTTGCATTCCATATGAAACTAATTATAGCACGGTGTGTATAAAGCTATCTAGAGAGGGGGGGGGGGGGGGGGGGGGGGGGGGGGGGGGTGTGAATAGATTTTACGCTTTTTACCCAATTTTTCGTGTTAGTCAAAATTACGAATTTACCCTCAAGATAATATAAACAAGCAAGTGTAATATGGTGCGGAAATTAAATCAACACTTGATTTTTACGTGGAAACCCTCACGGGAAAAACCACGGGCTATGTAAGTAAGCCACACTCGAACCTCGAATCCACTAAATGTGCAAACGATTACAACCTAATCCCGGAAGTAATCACACACCTACCTAATCCCGGTATGAGTGAACCTAGTCCAATTTGCTTGTGATCTAAGCAACCTAATCCCGATTGCTACACACAAGACTTACCTTCTCTTGAAGAGAATACAACCCTAAGTGAATATGTGAAAATATCCAAAATGCAACATAAGCAAGGGAAACCCTATATGCTTATCTAAGATGATTAATTTGCAATTAAGAACAATCCTAGATATCAAAACTAAATGACATGTCAATTAGTTAAGCTAATCAATATCAAGCACAAAACCTAATATGCTAGCACAATACAACTTCTCAAACATACATCATACTAATCTCAATCTTGTATTCAAAGAATATAAAATCACATACAAGTAATTAAATTGAGATTGCTAGATAAGAGAAACACAAAATATGTAAGATATTAGTGAAAAGCTTACCAAGCAAAGTATGATGAAGAATCCATGCTAGATGACATCTAGATGATCTAAGATGATGCTAGATGATGATTGATGATCATGAAAAAGTGTTTGAGTGAATAAAAATGAGTTCTTGGAATTTTTCTTCTCTTTGAAAAATATCCTAAGTATGAAATCTGATATGAACTCTCTTGTCTGACCTAAAGTCAAAGTGTTATATATATAGGGGCCATAAGTGAAGTGTGGTCGTTTTGGAAAAACGCACTAAAAATATCACTGTGGCTCGCCTGCCACGGTTTCTCAACCGCGGCACTGTAGCCGCGGCACTGTAGCCGCGGCACAGCAAGGACGTTGCTGTCGCTCGACTGCCGCTGTCACAAACCGAGGCACTGAAACCGCGGCGGGCGTCACAGCACAAAGCTTGATTTTCAAGCGACTCAAAACATGACCAAACGACATCGAAACCTTTCATATAATATACCGTTGGAAAGGTATGGAAGTCTACTTTCTACTCCAATTAACAAAACATGATTTGGATAACTGTAGAAAAAGGTATGGTCATTTGAGTGACCAAAGGTCAGATTCGGATAACAGCTGTGATGCCCTGTTTTAGTGGTCACTTTGGAAATTTCAAAACCAATCCAAACGGTCATGAAATATTACGAATAATATACCGTTGGAAAGGTATGAGAGTCTAATTTGTCCAGAATTTTACAAAACTCAATTTCAATCTTTTCATAAAAAGTTATGGTCACAAGACCATACAAAGGTCAGTTTTGAAAACACTTAAAACCTTGAAATCCAATCTTTTGAAACTAGACACTTACTCCAAATAACCAAACCAAATCTAACACTTATCCAAGAGAAGAATGAGACCTTCTCAAGTGGTCAACCATCGCGCTAAGACATGCACACCATCGTGCAAGCGCGGACGTTTCCGATCACACAAACGGAAACGAATTACACCACACTTAAGACTAACATACATGAAGTGCACGTGTGGGTATTGAATGCATCATAATGCCTATCATGTCATGGCATTTAATAGAACAAGATGCAATCAATTAAATGCAAGAAGAGATATTGAATAATCAATAAAGCACAATGCACACAAAATATAAACACAACATTCAAGAATAAGAGTTATGCATGTTGTGTGTGTGTGCAACTATATCTCTTCAAGGCAAAGTAAGCACTAGATATACCTTTGGTGCTTGTCCTCTTGAGGTCTTGGAAAGGGTCTTTGATCTTCAACAAATCACTTAGACTACCCTTACAACCAAACCCCAACTTGTGGTTTGCCCACGAAATAAGCCAATCAACAAAACGGGAATCCTTACACCATATATAATATATTAGTGGTAGAATTCTCTTGCCTAAAATATAGGGTGATAGCCTAAATCTTCTCCCAAGTAGGATTTATGCCTTGTAGCCTAAATCCTAACCCTAGGTAGATTTCTTATCTTTGGTTAAAATCCTCACACAAGGAGGATTTGTGTTTTTACCAAAGACTCCTATCAAACTTTAGAATTTCAAACCCTAATCCAACTCTTTAGTGTATTTGTGACTATATCAAAGACTTCCCAATTTGACTAGATAAATAAATTCATTTTATTTATCTACTTACCAAATAAAGTCTTTAATTCTCATTATACTACCACAATAGTATACTACTAAGAAACACATTTCCTAGTCAGAAAAAGATTTTGATTTTTAATTAAATAATTAATCAATCAATTAATTAATTTCCATTTAATCAAATAATAAAATAAAATAATATATTAGACTTTTATTTAAGCCTTGCCACCCATATATACATATATGGGCCATATATTATTTTCTCATTTCATTTAATCCATTGGACCTTAATTAAAAGGCCCATATGTGAACTAGCCCAATCTTACTAAAAGAAAGTCCACATGCCTTAATACAATTCTAGATGGACCCATAAATTAGTCCGGTAGAATATATCAAGTGATCCATGCAAGTCCTTGTGGATTGAGGATCTTGGCGGGCTATCTAAATTTAAGCTTCAATAGACATAACCCAATCACAATCAACAAATGATTCACTTAGGTTCGATCTATTAATTTTAGTTCATTCTACTAAAGAACTAAAATTGCACTCTTAAATGAAGATAGAATAAGTAAATATTTCTCATTCATACCCTAGACAATCTTATAGGAGATGGTGAATCCTCGTGAAAAATATCAGTAATCGCCAAGAGCTCATAAACCACCTATAGCTCTCCAAGTTACCATATTTCCTCATATGACCACATTTTGAACTTGGATATATATTATGACTTATCTAGAAGTCATCTTTCAATAGTCACTATTGAAAACTTAACGTTAAGATTCAATATCCAAAACCTCAAAACATCTATCTGATGATATTCTACTCTTATTTAATAAATGGAGCCACGATGTCCGTATCTATAAATGAAGTCCTCTATCGATTAACAAACGAATACCATCAAACTATCGAGGATAGACTATGCTATATAATCGTATTCATTGATAGCTCAAATGATAACACTTGCAACTATAAGTCCATCATTTATCTCAGGATTAAGATAGACTCTCCGATTGTCTTGATAATGAAAAGACTTTTATCTACTGACGGTTCTAGATAAAATATTTCATTGTGATCTAGTTCAATGCACCCAGTGCATTAGATTCTTTTACTCGAAGACCCTTCGATGATTTTAGACTCGTCATAACACATTTGATCCCACTCAAATGCTAGTAAAAGAATTCTACAACTTTAACAAGATAAAGGTGCCCAACTTTTAACTTAAGGTGTGAACATTATTCAAAACTAACTAAAGAATTGTGTCTACCTCATACATATCCAGATGTACAAATAATTCTTCTTTTCTTATAGTATTTTGACCTTATGATTATTTACTTTTGAAATTATAATATTCAATCTATAAATGCTATAAGATTTGTTTAAAACAGAAATCACTTTATTAATATGAAAAGATTGTCAAATACAATATTACACTCTTGCTATTGAGCATAATCCTAACACTCTGAACACAATCTACGACTTGTGACTGTGAGAAGGAACTTGCATAACACCCTGGCATAGTTCCCAAGACAAGATATTTTGGAAAATATTTAGCCACGTCAGCATATGCGAGATGAATTTGTGAGTACGTACGTGTAGATTTACCAAAAATCTCGGAAAAATGGGGAACAAAGTCACTTCAACTAAATATCAACTTTGGTATTTCCATCCCTGTCTATCTCAATAATATCTAGTTCATCACTCAAGGTACTCTCTAGCTTTCTCTCGATAACTTTTATGGACAAACTTCTTCTCTACTCCTAATCTTTTCATGAGATATAACTAGAAGGTGTTAGAATGAATGTTTAATCTTTGTGGGGGATGATATGCCATGTTTTTAAGAACTAGCATGATAGAGATGAAATAAATTATCTTGAGATATTCATAGTGTCTAAATCATTGAAAGTATACAAACGAAGTTAAATTGCTTAAAGCATACCTAGAGGGGGGGGGGGGGGGGGGTGAATAGGTTTTTACACCTTTTTCAATCCCTTGAACAAACTTTCATTTGTCTCTCAAGGTAGCCTTACACACAACACAATAAGCAAAGGAAGACATACATAGACAATACGATAATACAATCATAAGAGCAAAGTCTAAGTATATCAACAAGTTATGTGAGGTATAAGAACAAATAAACACAACAACAAAGTAAGCTTGTATTTCAATAAGTGTTCAATGAGTTACAAGAGTGATCAAAATGTCACTATACAAAAATTACAATATATAAAAGAATCACAGATACAAAAATTGATCAATAGAATGAATTCACTAATCACACTATACAAAGTCTTGCTTCACAATACACCACATGTGAATATTATGAATCAAGATAATAAAATATACAATTAAAATATAAGAGAAAGAGATAGGAAGAATTAACACAAGAGATTTTTTAACGTGGTAAAACCTCCAAGGAGGAAACATCCACGGGTTGAACTACAACCATTGGGTACTATATTATTGGAAAGTAAACATAGAACATTCACAAAGTGACCAATCTTTAGCTCACCCAACCTAGTGAAGTCTAAGCCTACCCAACCCTATTGGAAAGTGTGAAATCCCTCAATGATGCGAAACCACCGTATATTGGACACCACACACAACCAACATCGATGGTAGATTAGAAATTCCTCAAGAGTGCATACACCTCCTGTGTACCCCGCTCTATCGGAGTCTATGTCTAACCATACGCCTAGGCCTACCAATACAATAGCCAACTCCCTATCCAAGACACTCTTGCCTCTAGGGAGCCTCCCATGCATGACTATTTGAGTCCTCCCGACTCTAGCCATGACTCCTTGCTTACCTATCCGAGTCATCCCGACTCTAGGCAAGACTTCTTGCTTGGCTATCCGAGTCACCCCGACTCTAACCAAGACTTCATGCCTTTTACAAGGACTTCCTAGTGTGATCATGTGAATGCAAATGATGCAAACAATCAATACAACATAGAACATGTGATCAATACATTCTATGGCACAAATAGACCTAAACATGTGATATCACAAGTAATCAAATCTAGATGCAAAATACGAGAATAAAAACCTAAGCATGTGAAACACTGTAAGGTTCATTATTTGTATTGGCTTGATTCCATTGCAAAACACTCTATGATTGTATTAGTTGTTGCTTAGGACATTATTTGAAGAAAGGAAGCTCAAAGAGTGAAGAGCAACGTCTAGTGCAAAAGTCGTCTTCAAGAGGTGAAAAACGTCAAAGATAAATCTTGACTTCCACCCTCTTGCAAGGCGTTAGTGCACACACACACAATTCATACATGTGTGTCCCTGCATCGTGGTTCAAACATTTGGTATAACACATTCACACACTTCATAGCATGCTCATGCATTGATCTTGTATTGACAAACATTGTGAAATTGCATGCTTTGTGACTATCTCTTTGATATGGCATGTTTGTGTGAATATGTGTTTATTTGTTTTCATATTTTGTGTTTAGGACTTGAACGTATTCTTATTTAATGCTTTATCGAGTTCCAGTCGTTTCGGTTACTCATTCATAAGGTTTCGAGTCCAAACAAGTTGACTATGCTACTTTTCGTTCTCATTTGTTGTGTTGACTTCATCGTCGGATTCCGAGATGATTTCTCAACCATTTTTCAATGTTGAGTAGTCGTAGTCGTGCATGAGGGAGTCACGGTTCGTAATCCGAAAACGGATTTGAAATTGGAGGTCGGATGCTCAAGATATGGGGCAACGAACCGAGGGAGCGCGCGAGAGATGTGCAAATCACGTGTGGCCACTTGGCTAGCCCGTGTGGGAGGCCGTGGGACCCACGGGCAAGGGAGCCTTCTGCTCCCGTGGGCCCCACGTGGTCCCCACGGGGTGCTGATGTGGCACCACGTGATTTGCTCGGAAATTCTCTCCTTTTCCCTCCTTTTAAGCAAACCTCCTTCCCTCCACACTTATGCAATTTTTTTGAAGAACACTTCATTTCTCGCATCAGTTTTTCAACAATTTTCGTTTACTTGTTTTGATCATATCTCTCTCATACGAACTCGAAATCATTCGATTCAAAAACCAAAATTGTTGTTCTCGAAGAGAGCTACAAACCCCAAGCATTTTCAGAGGCAGTTGACTTCGGCATTTTTCTCAGCTGGTCCATTTCCAGTCCGTGGTCAGTGTTTGATTTTCAACTTCTTCTTTTTCAATTTCATCTTTGATCATCTATTGATTCTTTCCATTTGATTGATGAAATTTGTTAAGAAGTATGTTAGATCACATGCTAGGGTTATTTGATCATTTGTTAATTGAGTTTTAGCTTTGTGATGTGTTTTGAACATATATGTGCTAAACTTGATTTATCATGAAATTGATTCTAGAAAACATATGTGTGATGTGCTTCATGTTATTTTCTATGTTTTATTTCATGATCTAAGAACTAGGTTTTTAGTGTGCTAAATTGAATATTGATACCTTTGTTCTTATTGATTTGCATGTCTTGATTTCTAGATAACTTTTGTGATTGTGTGTTGAAATCATATTCTAGACTATCATTGAACATGTACATTTTGCTTGATTGATCATCTAGCTTAATTTGATTGTGCTTGCATCATTTGCATCACTTTAGATCATAGCCTTGCATTAGGTTGAAGTCTCTAGCAAAGTGAGTGAAGCTTTGTGTAGAGCAAGGGAGTCTTGACTAGGACATGTGGTCCGGATAGTCAAGCAAAAGTCTTAGCTAGGAGTGTGGTACTCCGGATGGTTGAGCTAGGAGAGCTTAACTGGGATCTTTGTGATCCGGATAGCTAAGCACGAAATCTTCCTAGAGACGTGAGCGTCTTGGATAGGAAGTTGCTTTCTAGAGGTGTAGGACACATCTCGGATAGGAAGTAGGCTTGGTGATTCACTAGCCCGAGGGTAGATTAGGAGTTGATAGCTTGAGCGGATATCATGAGTGATAGCTTGAGTGTGTAAGTCCTTTTTCACATAGTGGATTGCTTTGCTGGTGGTTGTGGTATCAACCCGTGGATGTTTCCTCATTGAGGTTTTACCACGTTAAAATCATTGTGTTCAATTTTGCTTTACTTTTCTTTATCTTCCATATATTACATTGATTGCATATCTTGTAAATTGATTTACTCTTGTCTTAGTGTAATCAATTCATTTGCTAAATCTAATCAAGTGTGCATTTGCCTTGTAATTTTCCGCATTATTTTTAATTGGAAGAATTTAGAGCCTATACCTATTCACCCCCCCTCTAGGTATATTTCACTACTACATTAAGGGAAATTTCAAACACCAAACACATAAGCTCAAGGTCTCATTCACATATACAACACTTGAATTAACATATGTTCATGAAGTACAAATTCAAGATGCTATCAATATACAATTAAATGCTAGATATATGAGATTAAAATCAATCAATATTCTAGTCAAAAATATAGAGCAAGGATTTGAGATTTATATCAATCAAAACCTAGATTCTCTAAATCACAAACAAATACACAAATCCTAGATTTCATCAATCAAAGGATCAAATCAAATCTCAAGGTCATTTATCACAAAATTAATTCAATTAAGTTCCAAACAACCTAAGATGCCATTCTAATCACAATATAACTCACAAACATATGTAAAACCTAGAATCATAGAATCTAGTCAACATTAGTCCACAAATTGACTTTCAATTAGAATGATAATCAAGCTATCTTTCTCAATAGCTTTTACCAAACATAAACATAGATATAGAAGAAGAAACCCCAAGCAAATGGAAGGTCAAAAAGAAAGAAATCCCAAAGTTGAGTCCATTACCTCGGATTCTGTAGCTGGTTCGGAAATCAGTGTTGAACTACCAGAAATCATGATCAAACAGCCACAAAACCACTTGGAGATGATAGAGGACTCAAATACAAACACTCTCCAACTTGAATCACTCAAATCCGACTCCGGATGAGGAAGATATGGTGTTTTGAAAATCTGAAAACTGGAGAGAAATTCCTTACGGGAAACTTGCAATTTTCCTTCTTGATTTTTCAAATGGAGAGAGAGAGGGAAGAAGTAGGAGGAGAGAGAAGACCAAACCAACCAATTGTGTGAGGCCACGTCACCCCCTGGCCGTGGGGGGCGTGTGGCCCACAAGGGGGCAGAGGTTCCTTGATCGCGCTCCAAATGTTCACATTTAGCGCTCCCTTTTCCTATCTTTTTGTGCTTATTCCTCGGGTAAACCGGGTATTTAACGGATAAATAAGTGTTTCAGGTGAATAGGGAAGTTCAGGGGCAAATTTGTCATTTTGGACAAATCAGGGGCAAAAGTGCAATATTCGGGCAATTATTGAAGATTCTGTGAATAGAGGAAAGATCAGGGGTGCTGTTTGTAATTTGCCAGTCAAAGTCAGCCCAGCAGCCACGTCAGCATGCTAGACGACGTCGTTTAGGGGTGCTCAGCGTCAGCATGACATCACGCTGACGTCACCCTTCATCAAAGTGCCTGCACTCGTCATGCTGACGTCAGGATGACGTCAGCTCATCATCAACCTCCAACTGACCCGCGTGCCCGACCCGGTTACCCGTTCGACCCGGTTCGACCCGGTTCGACCCGGCGACTTCGACGGCCTTTTCCGACCGTTTTTCGACCAGTTTTCCGACGTTCACTCCGCCCAGATCGACGGCCACCATCCTCCCGGTCACTTTGCACCCACTTTTGGCCTCCCATGCAAAGGTTTTCAACTCCAACAAATCCTCCAAACCTCCATGGTTGAGCACACCTTCAAGCTCGGTTCAGCGGCCATTCTCTCGCCTTCCAGAGCGTCCAAGCTCGCCAAATCTTGGCGGGTTCATGTGGCGACTTCATTCCTGCGGTCCAGAAAGTCAGAACTCGCCACCGTCTTCAATTTCTTCGCGGCGAGCTTCGGCGGCGGGCAAGAGCTCGCCCTCCAGGCGGGAACAAGCTCACCGGGACGACCGACTTGGAATTTTGCACATCCAAAACCTCCCCAAAACAGTTCCCTATATATATATTTCCTCCCCTAACCTAAACACTACCTCCCAAAAATATCCAAATAGACACCTTACACTCCTATCACCATAATTAGTCTAAATTAGTCTAGATTAGCTTAGTTTAGTTAGTTTAATGTAATTTAATTATCACCACCACACCACCTTAGTTATGTAACTAAGTATTGATGTTGGGTTTTGGTGTACTTTGTATATTATCTATGAAATATGTTGGTTTTCTATATTGAGTTTCAATTCATATATATGTTGAATTAATTAACAAGTTAATTAGCATATAATACAATTTGGACCATGCATGAATAACTCTTGATGCATGTGTCTTTATTAAATGTTATAGACTATCCTAGGTTAATAGGAATCAACTAATTAATTGGATAATTACACTTGTACACCAATATCCCAACATCCCAAGTCTCATTACCACTTTTGCAAAACCATTGCATTAGATGGTAATTAGTTTAATTAGTTAATTTAGTTAACTTAATTTAGATAATTGTAGTTGTAGTTTAGTTGATAGATTAATTAGTTACTAAGGAGATGACAATCCTTAGTTGTAAAGTAATTTAGTTGTAGTTAATGCCATCTTAGTTTAATTTAGTTATTAGTTAGGTTAATTGCTTTCTTGCCATCCTTCTTTACTTTATTTGCATCTTAGTGTAAATTTAGTTTAAATGCTCACTTGCCACCTCCACCATTTACTTTTAATGCATGTAAATAATGTAAATATGTGTAATTAGTATAATATAACATATAAGACTAAAACCGATAAAAGATACCTCACCAGGTTCCCTGTGGAACGAACCGTATTTGCCGCTATGCGATCGTAACGATCCGTGCGCTTGCGGAAAGACAAACGTGCCCCGTTTTATTTTACGGTAGTTTAGAGAACTACCGCGTGTCCCTCGTGCACCGATCCAGTCGTTGGCACCGCCAGAGGACACTTTATTTTAGACCGTCGTGGGGCGCGTCATTCCTCCAGGCCGTGGGGCCCATGGCCACACCAACGGCTAGCCAAAGTGGCCTCACGGCCTGGGCTGTCTCCTCGCGCGCTCCCTCCGTTCTTCAGCCTGTATCTTGGGCATCCGAACTCTAATTTCGAATCCATTTCTGGATTACGAACCGTGACTCTCTCACTCACGACGACGACTACACAACTTTGAAAAATGGTTGAGAAATCATCTCGGAAAACGTCGATGAAGTCAACTCGACGAATGAGAACGAAAAGTAGCGTAGCTACATCGTTTGGACTCGAAACTACATGAATGAGTAACCGAAACGACCGGAACTCAATAAGGAATCATAATAGAGCATGTTCAAGTCCAAATACAAAAATATGGAAACATACAAACACAAAGACACACACATATGCTAGTTTCCGGACATTGTCCTAGAAAATGCAAAACACAAAGTTTATCAACATAATATGAATGCATGAGCATATTTTTCCAAGTGTGTGAAAATGATATGTAAATGAAATTAAATCATGAAGGAACACACAAGAATGATATGTGTGTGTGTGTGCCTAGCCTTGTAAGAGATATGAGGTCCTTTAATACCTTTGTTGACCAATGATGCACAAATCTCTTAAAACCCGGCTTCTTGAATGAATTGTGGTTGAGACATCCTTCGTCTTCTTAATTCTTCAATATACTAACCACTAAACATTACAAGATAAACATGTTTTGATATGGAATTGATGCCAACACTAACTATAAACCTTACAATCATGATGTTGAACTTAGAGAAAGATTAAATCTTCAAGATATATGTGTTGATTATGAATGCTTTAAGATTCTATAACCTGTGCAAGTACTTACCTTAGTAATATAATAATTTATGTTTATTATTTAGTTGTGTATATCTTTTTGTGATTCTATCAACTTGCTTTGTAGGAAAAATAGAAGAATTCATTGAAGAAGGGATGACTAATTTTGAACAACTAGGATGGTTGAGTGATCATGCAACTATGGAAATTGGAACAGTGGAAGAGCCAGAGGATGAAGTGATTAACATGCTAGTACGGGCTAGTAGTGAGAGTCATATGGAGGAAGAGAGTGAAGAGGTGCCCGACAAGGGATTAATTACAAGCTCTAGCTCCTCACCTAAGTTAGAATTAAAGCCACTACCATCTAGCTTGAAGTATGCTTTTCTTAAGCAAGATGAATCACTCCCGATGATAATAGCTTCGGATTTGAGTCCACAAGAAGAAGAGAAGCTCCTTGGTGTGTTGAGACATTTCAAGGGAGCAATTTGTTAGGATTATGCTCAATAGCAAGAGTGTAATGTTGTAATTAACAATCTTTTTCATATTAATAAAGTGATTTCTGGTTTAACAAATCGTATAGCATTTATAGTTTAATATTATAATTGTCAAAGTAAATAATCATAAGGTCTAAAGACTATGGGAAAAGAAGAATTGTTCGTACATCTGGATATGTATGTGGTAGACACAATTCTTTAGTTTGTCTTGAATAATGTTCACAACTTAAGTTAAAGGTTGGGCACCTTTATCTTGTTAAAGTTGTAGAATTCTTTTGCTAGCATTTGAGTGGGATCAAATGAGATATGATGAGTCTAAAATCATCGGAGTGTCTTCGAGCAAAAGGATCTAGTGCACTGGGTGCATTGAACTGGATCACAATGAAATACTTTATCTATAACCGTCAGTAGATAAAAGTCTTTTCATTATCAGGACAATCGGAGAGTCTATCTTAATCCTGAGATAAATGATGGACTTATGGTTGCAAGTGATATCATTTGAGTTATCAATGAGTACGATTATATCGCATAGTCTATCCTCGATAGTTTGGTGATATTCATTTGTTAATCGATAGAGGACTTCATTTATAGATATGGACATCGTGGCTCCATTTAATAAAATGAGAGTATAATATCATCATATGGATGTTTTGAGGTAATTGGATATTAAATCTCAACGTTGAGTTTTCGATAGTGTCTATTGAAAACATGGCTTCTGGACAAGTCAAAATATCCAAGTTCAAAATGTGGTCATATGAGTAAATATGGTAACTTGGAGAGTTATAGGCGGTCTATGAACTCTTGGCGATTACTGATATTAATCACGAGGATACACTATCTCCAATATGATTGTCTAGGGTATGAATGAGAAGCATCTTCCTTTTCTATCTTTATTTAAGAGTTCAGTTTTAGCTCTTTAGTGGAATGAGTTAAAATTAATGGATCGGACCTAAGTGAATCATTTGTTGATTGTGATTAGGTTATGTCTATTGAAGCTTAAATTTAGATGGCCTGCCAAGATCCCCAATCCACACGGACTTGCATGGATCACTTGATATATTCTACCGGACCAATTTAAGGGTCCATCTAGAATTGCATTTAATATATTAAGAATATAATTTGCACATTATTTTAGTAATGGGCTGCTCAATTATATTAATATATTAAAGAAAGGCATGTGGGCTTGTTTCTTTTAGTAAGAATGGGTCTGGTTCACATGTGGGCTTTTTTATTTAAAGTCCAATGGATTAAATGAAATAAGAAAATAATATTTGGCCCATTTACTCTAAGTGGGGCGGCAAGGGTTATTTTTAACCTAATATATTATTTTGTTTCATTGTTTTAATTAAATAAGAATTAATTAATTTATTAATTAATTGTTTAATTAAAGAAACAAATCTTTTTTAATCAGGAAATATATTTCCTAAAAGTAAAAGTAAAAGACTTGTTTGATAAGGAAATAAATAATTAGTTTTATTTATTTAATCAAATAAGAAGTCTTTTTATTTAGTCAAAATAAAAGAATAAAAGATCTATGAGTTGGATTAGGGTTTGAGGTCTTAAAAACTAGATGGAAATTAGGGTGCAACATAAGCCTATTGTGGGCATGTATTTTGCGGCAACCCTAGTTATTTCTAGGTTAGGATTTCGGCAACCCTAATAGAAAAGAAGAAGCAAACTTAGGCCACCTATATATTCACAAGTATAGAATTCGGCCAGTTCATGTGTTCTTGATACAAATTTCTTCTTCTTCTCAATTCATAGAGAGATTTTATTCTACTAAAACAAAAAGGAGTGTTAGATTATTCTTTGATGGTATACTATTTGCTTATTCATCAATAAGCTTGTGTGTACGACATCGATCTAGGTTCACGCGAGTTTCGATCATTAGATTGAGAACTCAAAAGTGACCGTAATAATCTTAGTCATTCTTTTGATTGTTTTTGTGACTAACAAAGAAAAGAAAAGTTTGTTTTGTCCATTCACAGGTTTGCAATTCAAAGAGAAGGGAGACCACGCTCCTAGGTGATCCACGTTCGTGCTAGGATTGAAGATCTTGCGGATTACCATCGACGTAAGTCAATCGGATCACGCGACAAAAGGTATTATTCTTTTGTTACTTTATATGTATGTTTAATTGATTAAAGGGTTTAAGGTTCATAAAAGGAAAAATTTTTAAAAGTCACTAAATCTATTTTTAGTCTCGCTTCCGCTGCGTGTACTTCTTGGTATTTTTCCCTACACAATTAACTGGAGCTTGGATGACCAAATGGGAATTAGTCCCACTACTTGCATGCACAAGATTCTTCTTAAAGAGGGGTCTAAGCCATCCATAGAAGCTCAATGTAGACTCAACCCGATCATGAAAGAAGTTATCAAGAAAGAGGTCCTTAAGCTATTGGAGAATGGTATCATCTATCCAATATCAGATAGCAAGTGGGTAAGTCCGATACATGTGATGCCAAAGAAGTCCGATGTGACAGTTGTTAGGAATGAGGACAACTAGTTAGTACCTCAAAGAACTCAAACTGGATGGAGAGTATGTATAAATCAAATGTTGGAGCGCCTTGCGAGACATAGTCACTACTGTTTCTTGGATGGATACTCTGGATACAACCAAATAGCTATAGACCTAGAAGATCAAGAAAAGACTACCTTCACATGTCCATTTGGGATATTTGCCTATCGACGTATGTCATTCGACTTATGTAATACACCCGGGACTTTTCAACGGTGTATGACGTCGATCTTTTCAGACATGGTGGAAGGGATTATAGAAGTCTTCATGGACGACTTTTCAGTAGTGGGGAGCTCAATCGACAATTGTCTTCTCAACCTGATTTTAGTTTTGAAGAGATGCAATGAAGCCAACCTAGAGTTGAATTGGGAGAAGAGTCATTTCACGGTACGACACGAAATAGTTTTGGGGCACATAATTTCAAAAAGGGGTATAGAGGTGGATAAGGCTAAGATCGATGTGATGAAAAGTTAAAAACCTCCTAGGACAGTGAGGGAAATTCGTTCATTCCTAGGGCATGCCGGGTTTTATAGAAGGTTCATCAAAGATTTCTCAAGGATTTCAAGACCCTTGTGCCGGTTGTTGCAAAAGGACATCGAGTTTGATTTTGATGATAAGTGCTTGGAGACATTTGAGAAGCTCAAAGAGTTGTTGACCTCGGCACCGATTATGAGACCACCGGATTGGAATCTACCCTTTGAACTCATGTGTGATGCCTCAGACTATGTAATAGGAGCAGTACTTGGGCAACGTGTAGACAAGATTCCACATGTCATCTACTATGTGTCACGAATGTTGAACGACGCTCACACAACTACTCAACCACGGAAAAGGAATTATCAGCATTGATCTTTGCCATAGAGAAGTTTAGGTCATATTTGATAGGGGCAAAGATAGTGGTGTTTTCGAATCATTCGGCACTACGGTATCTCCTACAAAAGAAGGATGCCAAACCACGGCTTATCCATTGGATCTTTTGAAAGTATACAAACGAAGTTAAATTGCTTAAAGCATACCTAGAGAGGGGGGGGGGGGGGGGGGGGTGAATAGGTTTTTACACCTTTTTCAAACCCTTGAACAAACTTTCGTTTGTCCCTCAAGGTAGCCTTACACACAACACAATAAGCCAAGGAAGTCATACATAGACAATATGATAATACAATCATAAGAGCAAAGTCTAAGTATATCAATAAGTTATGTGAGGTATAAGAACAAACAAACATAACAACAAAGTAAGCTTGTATTTCATAAGATGTTCAATGTGTTACAAGAGTGAACAAAATGTCACTAAACAAAAATTACAATATAAAAAAGAATCATAGATAAAAAATTTGATCAATAGAAAGAATTCGCTAATCACACTATATAAAGTCTTGCTTCACAATACACCACATGTGAATATTATGAATCAAGATAATAAAATATACAATTAAAATATAAGAGAAAGAGATAGGAAGAATTAACACAAGAGATTTTTAACGTGGTAAAACCTCCAAGGAGGAAACATCCACGGGTTGAACTACAACCATTGGGTACTATATTATTGGAAAGTAAACATAGAACATTCACAAAGTGACCAATCTTTAGCTCACCCAACCTAGTGAAGTCTAAGCCTACCCAACCCTATTGGAAAGTGTGAAATCCCTCAATGATGCGAAACCACCGTATATTGGACACCACACACAACCAACATCGATGGTAGATTAGAAATTCCTCAAGAGTGCATACACCTCCTGTGTACCCCGCTCTATCGGAGTCTATGTCTAACCATACGCCTAGGCCTACCAATACAATAGCCAACTCCCTATCCAAGACACTCTTGCCTCTAGGGAGCCTCCCATGCATGACTATTTGAGTCCTCCCGACTCTAGCCATGACTCCTTGCTTACCTATCCGAGTCATCCCGACTCTAGGCAAGACTTCTTGCTTGGCTATCCGAGTCACCCCGACTCTAACCAAGACTTCATGCCTTTTACAAGGACTTCCTAGTGTGATCATGTGAATGCAAATGATGCAAACAATCAATACAACATAGAACATGTGATCAATACATTCTATGGCACAAATAGACCTAAACATATGATATCACAAGTAATCAAGTCTAGATGCAAAATACACGAATAAAAACCTAAGCATGTGAAACACCAAACACATAAGCTCAAGGTCTCATTCACATATACAACACTTGAATCAAAATATCTTCATGAAGTACAAATTCAAGATGCTATCAAAATACAATTAAATGCTAGATATATGAGATTAATATCAATCAATATTCCAGTCAAAAATATAGAGCAAGGATTTGAGATTTTCGTCAATCAAAACCTAGATTCTCTAAATCACAAACAAATACACAAATCCTAGATTTCTTCAATCAAAGGATCAAATCAAATCTCAAGGTCATTTAACACAAAATTAATTCAATTAAGTTCCAAACAACCTAAGATGCCATTCTAATCACAATACAACTCACAAACATATGTAGAACCTAGAATCATAGAATCTAGTCAACATTAGTCCACAAATTGACTTTCAATTAGAATGATAATCAAGCTATCTTTCCCAATAGCTTCTACCAAACATAAACATAGTTATAGAAGAAGAAACCCCAAGCAAATGGAAGGTCAAAAAGAAAGAAATCCCAAAGTTGAGTCCATTACCTCGGATTCTGCAGCTGGTTCGGAAATCTGTGTTGCACCACCAGATATCATGATCAAACAGCCACCAAACCACTTGGGGATGATAGAGGACTCAAATATGAACACTCTCCAACTTGAATCACTCAAATCCGACTCCGGATGAGGAAGATATGGTGTTTTGAAAATCTGAAAATTGGAGAGGATTTGCTTACGGGAAAACTGAAACTTTTCTTCTTAATTTTTCAAATGGAGAGAGAGAGGGAAGAAATAGGAGGAGAGAGAAGGGCCAAGGCAACCAATCAAGTGAGGCCACGTCACCCCCTGGCAGTGGGGGGCGCGTGGCCCACACGGGAGCAAAGGCTCCTCCAGGCCGTGGGGCCCACGGCCTCACCAACGGCCAGCCCAAGTGGCCTCACGGCCTGGGCTGTCCTCTCGCGCGCTCCCTCGGTTCTTCAGCCCGTATCTTGGGCATCCGAACTCCGATTTTGAATCCATTTCTGGATTACGAACCGTGACTCTCTCATGCACAATGACAACTACACAATTTGAAAAACGGTTGAAAAATCATCTCGGAAAACGTCGATGAAGTCAACTCAACGAATGAGAACGAAAAGTAGCGTAGCTACATCGTTTGGACTCGAAACTACATGAATGAGTAACCAAAACGACCGGAACTCAGTAAGGAATCATAATAGAGCATGTTCAAGTCCAAATACAAAAATACGGAAACATACAAACACAAAGACACACACATATGCTAGTTTCCGGACATAGTCCTAGAAAATGCAAAACACAAAGTTTATCAACTTAATATGAATGCATGAGCTTATTTTGCCAAGTGTGTGAAAGTGATATATAAATGAAATTAAATCATGAAGGAACACACAAAAATGCTATGTGTGAGTGTGTGCCTAGCCTTGTAAGAGATAAGAGGACCTTTAATACCTTTGTTGACCAATAATGCACGAATCTCTTAAAAGCCGGCTTCTTGAATGAATTGTGGTTGAGAAGTCCTTCGTCTTCAAAATTCTTCAATTACTAACCACTAAACATTACAAGATAAACACGTTTTGATATGGAATTAATGCCAATACTAACTATCAACCTTACAATCTCCCCCTTTGGCAAATTCCATGTCAAAACCCCTAAACAAACACTAAAACAATTACAAAGAAAATTTGGTCACAATGAGTACAATGAGTTACACATATAGACACAAATTAACAACCAAAACAAGTCTTGAACTTCAACTTGGTCTTCTCTTGATATCACCTAAAAAGAACTTGAAAGCACAAGAATATCCAAGAGACAACAAATATGGCAATATCCAATCTTAGGTAAGAAAATAGTAACATATAAGTTCAAATGGATCAAGTATGCTCCCCCTTAATACATACTATCCATCAAAATATTCTAAGCCAAGATTCAACAAAAAAAAAATATATTACATGCCATAGTTCAAGCTAGATACCAAATATACAAACATATAAAACAACTAAAATGAGACTAAGTAAGCTAGATTTCTCCCATGCGTTTCTCATATTTCTCCCCCTTTTTGACATGATATGAAGCCAAAGGGAAAGAGTAAGAAAATATATCTCATGAAGCTCTCTAGCCACTTGTGCCACCAAGGAAAGAAGAACGGTGTGCGGATCTCACATATTGCCTTGTTGGAGTTGATTTTCTTTCCAACTCTTTGATCCTTTCATCTTGAACAACAAGCTTGGCACTAAGGTCTTCAATCTTCCTTTGTGACGCCTCAATCAACCTACAAGATTCTTCAACCTCTTTCCTCAATTTTAAAGCCCAACTAGGAAGAGCGGGTGAGCTAGGGACATGGTTAGAATCAAGAGAATCACCAAAAAGCCTAAATACATCATTAGACTTTCCCTTGTCCTTGTATGACATGGATGCCATACGTTTCTCACTCAACTTCTCTAAGGGAGGAAGCATAACATCACCATCAAGATTCCTCACACCTTTAGCTAAGCACAATTGAGTTATAAACCCCGAAAAAGCCAATTTCTTATCCAAACGACTAGTACAAGCCGTAATTTCAATTTGCTCCACAAGCAATTCACCAAGGTTTATAGGTTTGTTAGTCACCAAGGCATATACAATCTTAATTTTGTCTCTATTAAGCTCCGAAGCATTAGTAGAAACAACAAGATTGGAGCACACAAATAAATGCCAAAATGCACTAATTTTTGTTAACTCACCTTGCTTAATAAAAGCACGTTTCCCCCACACAAAATTACTATCATCACATAGAGTCCTACCCATTAAATCAAGGTTTTCCAAGATGTCAACATCAAGGAATTCCGATTCAATATCATCGAGCAAGTCTAGAAATTCATTAACCTTCCTAGAACAAACTCTAAAGACAACTTTCCTTATGCTTAGAGTAGCACTCGTCACAGTAGAACCGGATTTGTAAGCATGATAAAACTCTCTAACAACGGTCTCATTAGAGATTCCTAACATGTTCACCCATGAATTCCAATTTCTACTCTTAAGCACATCATAAACATAGGATCCAACACAAGAGTCCAAGTCAATACCTCTTTCTTGAATTAGCTTTTTGCAACCAAAAATTCCCAATTCATCCACTTTGTTACCTTTGGAAATTTTGGAAGAAATTGTAGGTTTGGACTTGTCAATGAGAGTTGAAGAAGTATTTCCACCAATCTTCTTTGCTTTTCCCATAATCTTGCTATACAAAAATAAACTAAAACCAAAGTGAGAGGAAACAAAGAAACAAATAAAGTAACCAATAAACATATACAAAGGCAAAACACTATATTCAATAAATCATCATGCGAATAAGAATTTATCATAGCATCTTCATGATTTATCAAAAATAAGAATAATGCCAACAAATAACAACCTTGAAGAACATGTGAACATGTCATAAAAGAGAACAAGAATTTAGTATATTATGCTCCCCCTTGACAAGTGCCTTATCTAAAATCAAGATAGACAAATGTTCACAAAAATCACCACACAATCACATCACAAGCAATTTTTATTAGATTTGCAAATAAGCTTCACATATCTAAGAGAGTTACATCAAGATTTTCAGTCACTCTCATATGTCATCAAAAATTGCTAAAGTATCAAAAATACTAATTAAGCAAACGTGAGTGTGTGAAGATTTTGCTTCAAGTATATGAAAAGAAGTAGTTTGATAATCAAGCATGCATACAATTTCAACATCTATTCATCTTAGGCCTTTCCATAAAAAGGTCAAATCGGTTATCATCCGAAATTTTGCTTATAAAGAGAATAGATTTCAACATGTGAGCGTGTGTGTGCATGTGGCTCGTCAACCCATTTCTATTTGTCAACCCGAGCTCATTTGATTATTCAACTATACTCCAAAAGCCTTTTTTTTTTTATTTAGGCTTGAATCAAAGATTTTTTTTTTTTTTTTTTTTTATGATTCAATTCAACACTTCTTTGATTTTTCTAACAAAAACATATACACCTCATGGTGGCTTTCACTCATCACAATGGCGTAGCCCTTTCCTACATTGGGTGGCTTCACAACCAAGGTGTGTAGCCCTTTCCATGAGGGTGCTCGTTGAGTTCTATGTTGCCGAAGCAAATGGATACCAACCATTGGTCATTTTTAAATGTACTAGTCCTTAGGACTTCAAGGTGTATCCAAAGCGAACATCAATCAAGCTCAACATACTTAACAAAACATACAAGAGAAGCAAAGTGCATTTTTGAAACCAATTTCAAGGCTTAAAAGCACATGATCTAGAAGCAAGTAAAGAGACTTACTTAAGATCTCTACTTCTCAAGAGAGTAGCTATCAAAGAATATGAAGCTCACATTATTCAAAAATTAGCCACTCAACAATCATACAAATAACAACACACTTCATGAAATAAGATCAATATGAACACTTATCACCAAAAGATCTTAAACTATCAAATGTCAAAGAGGACAATATAAAACACTATACTAGTTCTCAATTATGACATGCTTCATGAATGTGATACAAATAATGAGTTGATAGATGAAAAATCAAGTAAGCAAGCAATATGATATAGAGATACCTTCGCAAGCTATTTTCACCAAATACAATGCCTTCACCCTTTTTATGAGTCCTCTTGGCTTGTAAGTCCTCATGACTACAAGTTATATGTGTGTCGATTCCAAGAGACTAAAGACAATGTAATCCAACTCAAAAAAAAAAAAAAAAATGACTTTCTCTAAAAGCCATAACAACAATGTTACCATATAGATTCCAAAAAAAAACTTCTCAAAAGTTAATCAACAAATTTTGACTATCTAACAAACAAAGTGAGATAGCTAAGTTCATGTCAAGTTGTAAAGATACAAAGCAAAAAGCTAAGCTTCTTATCAACGACACTAGTCTTAAAGCAAACTCACATGTGCACCTTACACTAATGGTAAGAGCACTCACCCTTGACAAATTTTGTCTTGGGTGGACATACACGAACATCATCAAGATTCTCTTTGACCACAATGTTGAACCTAGAGTAAAGTTCTTCCACAACTTGATTCACAATAATATCATTAATACCCTTTTTCTCAACATTGTTAGCAACACATGCAAGGTCAAATTTTGAAGGATATGCATTCTTCACCTTCCGGACATTCTTAACATGCTTGAAAAATTATCATGCTTTCCATATTCAAAAGCTTTAGCATGTATAGAATTAGGTACAATCTCTCTATTCCTAGATGCATTTTCTAAGTTGCAATATTCAATGAATTTATAGCACTTGGGCTTGATATGGCCTAAGGTATTGCAAAAATGACATATGGGAACAAAAGGAGAGATTTTACCTTCCGGTGGTGGTGGAGGACAAATGGGAGTTTCAAGGGGTACCTTATTCTTCAATTTGTTCTTCTTCTTGGAACATCTCTTCTTAAGAGCTTTCTCTTCAATGATAGCTTTGCTAGTAGGAAGTGATGCTTCTATGAGCTTCTCTTCAACCACCACTACACTTGAGCTCTCTAAGTTCATATAAGAGATGATCCTATCCTTTTCAAGCAAAATACCCTCAACTTCGCAAAGCTTCTTTTCAATAGCATTCTTTTAACGCAAGAGCCTACGAGTTGTAGCAACAAACTCATCCACTTGAATCTTGATCAAGTCCTCCTTCTAATCAATCTCACTCAAGGCTAATTTCAACTTCTCCTCAAGAAACTTCACCTTAGCCAAAAGGTCAATGTAGGACGGATTATCACTTAAACACTCTTGATGACTTTGATCAATCTCCTTATCCAACGAATCTTGATTTACATCCTCTAGAGTAGAGTGAGAAGCCATGAATGCAACAAAGTTGCTTACTAGCTCTTCTTCACTAGTGTAGGGAAAAATACCAAGAAGTACACGCAGCGGAAGCGATACTAAAAATAGATTTAGTGACTTTTAAAAATTTTTCCTTTTATGAACCTTAAACCCTTTAATTAATTAAACATACATATACAATAACAAAAAGTAGAATACCTTTTGTCGCGTGATCCGATTGACTTATGTCGATGGTAATCCGTAAGATTTTCAATCCTAGCACGAACGTGGATCACCTAGGAGCGTGGTCTCCCTTTTCTTTGAATTGCAAACCTGTGAATGGACAAAACAAACTTTTCTTTTCTTTGTTAGTCACAAAAACAATCAAAAGAATGACTAAGATTATTCCGGTCACTTTTGAGTTCTCAATCTAATGATCGAAACTCGCGTGAACCTAGATCGATATCGTACACACAAGCTTATTGATGAATAAGCAAATAGTATACTATCAAAGAATAATCTAACACTCCTTTTTGTTTTAGTAGAATAATATCTTTCTATGAATTGAGAAGAAGAAGAAATTTGTATCAAGAACACATGAACACATATAGTGGCCGAATTCTATACTTGTCAATATATAGGTGGCCTAAGTTTGCTTCTTCTTTTCTTTTATTATTAGGGTTGCCGAAATCCTAACCTAGAAATAACTAGGGTTGCCGCAAAACACATGCCCACCATAGGCTTATGTTGCACCCTAATTTCCATCTAGTTTTTAAGACATCAAACCCTAATCCAACTCATAGATCTTTTATTCTTTTATTTTGACTAAATAAAAAGACTTCTTATTTGATTAAATAAATAAAACTAATTATTTATTTCCTTATCAAACAAGTCTTTTACTTTTACTTTTAGGAAATATATTTCCTGATTAGAAAAGATTTGTTTCTTTAATTAAACAATTAATTAATAAATTAATTAATTCTTATTTAATTAATAAATTAATTAATTCTTATTTAATTAAAACAATGAAACAAAATAATATATTAGGTTAAAATAACCCTTGCCGCCCCACTTAGAGTAAATGGGCCAAAATATTATTTTCTTATTTCATTTAATCTATTGGACTTTAAATAAAAAGCCCACATGTGAACCAGACCCATTCTTAAAAAGAAACAAACCCACATGTCTTTCATTAATATATTAATATAATTGAGCGGCCCATTACTAAAATAATGTGCAAATTATATTCTTAATATATTAAATGCAATTCTAGATGGACCCTTAAATTGGTCCGGTAGAATATATCAAGTGATCCATGCAAGTCCGTGTGGATTGGGGATCTTAGCGGGCCATCTAAATTTAAGCTTCAATAGACATAACCTAATCACAATCAACAAATGATTCACTTAGGTCCGATCCATTAATTTTAACTCATTCCACTAAAGAGTTAAAACTGAACTCTTAAATAAAGATAGAAAAGGAAGATGCTCCTCATTCATACCCTAGACAATCATATAGGAGATAGTGTATCCTCGTGATTAATATCAGTAATCGCCAAGAGTTCATAGACCGCCTATAACTCTCCAAGTTACCATATTTACTCATATGACCACGTTTTGAACTTGGATATTTTGACTTGTCCAGAAGCCATGTTTTCAATAGACACTATCGAAAACTCAACGTTGAGATTTAATATCCAATTACCTCAAAACATCCATATGATGATATTATACTCTCATTTAATAAATGGAGCCACGATGTCCATATCTATAAATGAAGTCCTCTATCGATTAACAAATGAATATCACCAAACTATCGAGGATAGACTATGCGATATAATTGTACTCATTGATAACTCAAATGATATCACTTGCAACCATAAGTCCATCATTTATCTCAGGATTAAGATAGACTCTCCAATTGTCCTGATAATGAAAAGACTATTATCTATTGACGGTTCTAGATAAAGCTTTTCATTGTGATCCAGTTCAATGCACCCAGTGCACTAGATCCTTTTGCTCGAAGACACTCCGATGATTTTAGACTCATCATATCTCATTTGATCCCACTCAAATGCTAGCAAAAGAATTCTACAACTTTAACAAGATAAAGGTGCCCAACCTTTAACTTAAGTTGTGAACACTATTCAAGACTAACTAAAGAATTGTGTCTACCACATACATATCCAGATGTACGAACAATTCTTCTTTTCCCATAGTCTTTAGACCTTATGATTATTTACTTTGACAATTATAATATTAAACTATAAATGCTATACGATTTGTTAAACCAGAAATCACTTTATTAATATGAAAAAGATTGTTAAATACAACATTACACTCTTGCTATTGAGCATAATCCTAACAATCTCCCACTTACGCTATAGCAAATGTGTCATATCTCTCAAGCCCATGTTCTCTAGATGCCCATCGAAACTCTTCTGAGGTAGAGCCTTTGTGAAAGGATCCGCTAGATTTTCTGCTGACGCGATTTTGGTAATCGTCACTGTAAGGATTCCCGTTGTTTTTAATTGGCTTATTTCTTGATCAAACCATTTGTGGGGATTCTTTTTAAGGGTAGTTTAGATGTTGTTGTTAGTGCATTAGGCCCTTTGAAGACCTCATTATTGACAAGCACCAAAGGTAATATTCTAAGTGCTTACTTGTCTTGAAGAGATAGTTGCACACACTCACAACTCATGCATATGTTTAATCCTTGTATGTTGTGTTTCTTTTTGTTGTGCATCAATGCTTATTTACATCTCTTCTTGCTTGTATTTATGATTGCATCTTGTGTTTATAACATCATAGCATTTAGGCTTTTAGGATGCATATTAGTTTACTTTTGTTCCCCTTGCATGATTGCTTGTGGGGACAAAAATGTAGGCTATGCGCTGGTCCACCAGCGCCGGTCGACCAGTGCCGCTCACCGACGCAAAACGCCCAGTGGAGCGCCGCTGGTCGTGCGCTGGTGTGGACCAGCGCAAGGCCACCAGCGCCAATCGCCCAGGTGTGCGCCGCTGGACTGGCGCTGGTGGCAGCGCCTATCGTCCAGCGCTCAAGCCAATTTGTGCTTGTGCGTTGGTCCTGCGCTGGTCCACCAGCGCAGGTCCACCAGCGCACAGTGCATTTTTCTGGCGAGTTTTCAAAATGACCTCACTTCACTTATGGCCTCTATATATATGCTAACTTGATTTTAGGTCACTTACAAGAGTTCTTATTCATGCTTCATACTTAGGATATTTTTCAAGAGAAGAAAAATACACAAAGAACTCATTTTTAATTACTAAAACACAATTTCATGATCATCAATCATCATCTAGCATCATCTTAGATCATCTAGATGTCATCTTGCATGGAATCTTCATCATACTTTGCTTGGTAAGCTTTTCACTAATATCTTACATATTTTGTTTTTCTCTTATCTAGTAATCTCAATTAATTACTTGATTGTTATTTTGTATGCTTTGGATACAAAATTGAGAATAGTATGATGTATGTTTGAGAAGTTGTATTGTGCTAGCATATTAGGCTTTGTGCTTAATATTGATTAGCTTAACTAATTGACATGTCATTTAGTTTTGATATCTAGGATTGTTCTTAATTGCATATTAATCATTTTAGATAAGCATATAGGGTTTCCCTTGCTCTATGTTGCATTTTGGATATTTTCACATATTCACTTAGGGTTGTATTCTCTTCAAGAGAAGGTAAGTCTTGTGTGTAGCAACCGGGATTAGGTTGCTTAGATCGCAAGCAAATTGGACTAGGTTCACTCATACCGGGATTAGGTAGGTGTGTGATTACTTCCGGGATTAGGTTGTAATCGTTTGCACATTTAGTGGATTCGAGATTCGAGGTTCGAGTGTGGCTTACTTACATAGCCCGTGGTTTTTTCCCGTGAGGGTTTCCACGTAAAAATTCAAGTGTTAATTTAATTTCCGCACCATATTACACTTGTTTGTTTATATTATCTTGAGGGTAAATTCGTAATTTTGACTAACACGAAAAATTGGGTAAAAAGCGTAAAATCTATTCACCCCCCCTCTAGATAGGTTTATACACACCGTGCTATATTTAGTTTCAATTGGTATCAGAGCCTGGTTCCTAGACATACATAGGTGATCCTTGCTTATTTTGGTGTGTTTTGCATTTTGTGTGATTTTTGATTATTCATACATTTGCATTCATTTCATTCATTCATAAACACTATGAGTGGAAACGGTGGAAATGGTGGTGGCCACGAAGGAGCTTCTAGCACAAGGCCTCCACTTCTTACCGGATTGAACTATTCCTAATGGAAAGGGAAGATGGAATCCTACATATGCCAAATTCATGATCGTGCATGGATGGCGGTGGAAGACGTATATGATCTCCCTATGATGACTCCCGCGGGTGGAGGAGAAGATGTTTTGAAGCCTAAGGCGCAATGGAACGCGCAAGAGTTTGAGGCATCAAAGTGGAATAGGAAGGCTATGCATGCCATTATGTGTGCATTGGATGAGAATCAGTACAAGCTTATTCAGAATACTCAGATTGCCAAAGTGGCATGGGACATCCTTCAAGTTGCACATGAGGGAACCGAGGTGGTGAAGGAGTCTAAGCTTCAAGTCCTCCAAACTCAATTTGAGTTACTTAGGATGGGAGAGGATGAATGCTTCAATGACTTCGAAATCAAATTGATGGACATCGTAAATCAAAGCCATCAACTCGGAGACCCGTATTCGGATAGGAGAGTCAAGCAAAAAATTATGAGATCTCTCCCCGATAGATTTGAATCAAAGGTGACGGCTATAGAAGAAAATAGTGGCTACATGGATATGAAGCCAAGTGAGGTAATTGGGCGTCTCCTTGCATATGAGTCTAGGAAGGCTCCTAGCACCACTACTCCTCCTAAGAAGTCTAAAGGAATAGCTTTGAAAGCATCTAAGGATGCAAAGGAGCCAAAGCATGATTCGGATGAAGACCTTGCCTTATTTGTGAAAAGGTTTAACAAGGTTATGGGGTTCAAGAAGAAGAAGGGATTTGGGTCAAGAGGACAAGATTTGAAGAAAAAGAGTTCCTTCAAGAAGTTTGAGCCTAGACAAGAGAGGACCGAAAGGAAAGGGGTCCGATGCTTTGAATGTGGTGGGATTGGTCACTTTGCCCCCGAATGTGCGAATCACAATGAAAAGAAGAAGGGCAAAGTGATGGCCGCCACTTGGAGTGGGAGTAGTGATGACTCCAATGAGGAAGATGAGTCTTCAAGTGAAGAAGAGCTCATGGCTAACTTCCTAGCTTTTGCCTCTTCTCACAAGAGCAAAAGTGCTATTGAAAAGGAGGATTTGAGTCAAGAGGAAATTGACTCTAGTGAAGAAGAAAGTGACTCCTCTTCTAGTTCCAAAAAGAAATTTGTGGAGCAAAAGGTGCTTGCTAAATAACATGCCGAGTTCAATGATTTAGCACTTAAAAGCACAAGAAAGATAGAGAGGTTGAGAGAAGAAAACCTTGAACTTTCGGCTCACAATGACCACTTAAGTGAACAAGTGGAAAGATTGAAGAGGAGAGAGGACAAGTTAATTGAGGAGTTAGACTTGTCCAAGAGAAGTGAAGAAGGCTTGAAGAGGGAACTTGTAGATGTTAAAGGGTCCTTGGCTAGGATAGATTCTAGCACCAAGAAGCTTGATCATTTACTTGGTGTTGGAAAGAGTCCAAGTGACAAGAGAGGTCTTGGGTATGAAGATGGCAAGAAAGTCTCAACCTCTAACAAGACAATGTTTGTCAAGAGCTTGAAGAACGAAGAAACTTCATTTGTGCAACCTCCTAAGAAGAAGTTAGAAGTAGGACAATGCTCTAATGCACAAGTGAAAATGGGGCCAAGAAAGAAACCTCAAGCTCAACCCCCTAAGGTTTCTCAAGCCAACACTCCTCCCAAATTGGCTCACAAAGGAAAGAGACCAATCATGCAACCTCAAGCTTGGAAGCAATCTAGACCGGTTCAACAACGAAGATGGATTGAACCCACTTATCCACAAAGACATGGACGAGCTCCCATGCGTGCACAAAGACGAGGTATGATTCCTTTTTTCATCCCTATTTGTCATTTTTGTGGTTGTGATGGTCATATTAGACCAAATTGCTTTCAATATATTAAAATGTGTAGAAAACAAAGCATGATTGAAAAGAGAAAGAATAGAGCCAAGATGGATGTTTCTAGGAATGAAAATATTGATTTGCATGATCCTAGAAATAGTAGAGCACATGTACCAAAGACCACTAAGAAAGCTAAAATTGTTGCTAAGTGGATTAGAAAGAATGAAAATGTTTGCCATGTTGCACAAATAGCTTTGAAGGCAAATTCTTCTAATTTTTGGTATTTGGATAGTGGGTGCTCTAGGCACATGACAGGAAACAAGAGTTTCTTCGAGACTCTTTGTAAGGTTGATAATTAGTGTTGGCATTAATTCCATATCAAAACGTGTTTTACTTGTAATGTTTAGTGGTTAGTAAATGAAGGATTTCGAAGACGAAGGACGTCTCAACCATTATTCGTTCAAGTTGCCGGCTTTTAAGAGTTTCGGACATTATCGGTCTACGAAGGTATTCAAAGACCTCTTATCTCTTACAAGGCTAGGCACACACTCACACATATCATTCTTGTGTGTCCCTTCATGATTTTATTTCATTTACATTTCACTTTCACACAATTGGCAAAATATGCTCATGCATTCACATTTAGTTAATAAACTTTGTGTTTTGCATTTTCTAGGACTATGTCCGGAAACTAGTATATGTGTGTGTATTTGTGCTTGTATGTTTCTGTATTTTGTGTTTAGGACTTGAACATGTTCTTATTCAATGTCTTATTGAGTTCCGGTCGTTTCGGTTACTCATTCATAAGGTTTCGAGTCCAAACGTGTTGACTATGCCACTTTACGTTCTCTTACGTTGTGTTGACTTCATCGATGATTTCCGAGATGATTTCTCAACCATTTTTTAAAGTTGTATAATCGTTATCATGCATGAGAGAGTCACGATTCATAATCCAAACAACAGATTTGAAATCGGAGTTCGGATGCCCAAGATACGGGCTGAAGAACCAAGGGAGCGCGCGAGGGCTTAAATGACCAAAAGGCCACGTGTGGCCCACGCCGTGGGTGGAGCCGTGGGCCCCACGGCCAGAGGGGCTCTCTGCCCCCGTGTGGCCCACGCGCCCCCCACGGGGCTGGGCTGAGATGGCCCTCTTTGATTGGCCAAAAATTGCCTCCTCTCTCCTCTTTTTAAAACCCCTCCATTCCCTCCATTTGTTTTCAAGAAGAAAAAGTTAGAATTCCCGTCAGAATTTTTCTCCCAAATTTTCCCAATTTCCAAACACCATAACTTTCTCATACGAAGTCGGATTTGAGTGATTCAAGTTGGAGAACGTTCGTAATCGAGTCCTCTACCTTTTCCAAGTGATTTGGCAGCTGTTTGATCGACTTTTCTGGTGGTTGCACACAGAAAACCGAACCAGCTCGAAAGTCCAAGGTAGTGTTCATATCTTTGGGATTTCTTCTTTTATAACCTTCAATTTGCTTGGGGTTTCTTCTTCTATATGTATGTTTATGTAATATGAATGCTATAGAGAAAGATAGGTTCATAATCAATCTTAATCAAAAGTCTAATTAGAGACATATGTGAACTAGTTTCTTAGATTCTAGGTTTTTCACATGTTTGAGAGTTGTATTGTGATTAGATTGATATCTAGGATTATTTGTGGATTGATTGATGTATTTTATGATTAATAATCCTCACATGTGCTTAGATCCTCTTATTGAACAAATCTAAGATTAGCACATTTGATTTTGTATTTAGAGCTAATTAGGATTTAATTGATTATTCATTATATCCTTGCTCTAAATACTTGCTAGAATATTCATTGTATACATTTTGTGATTCTAGCATTTTTTTGTTGTTTGTGTTCTAAAGTCTTGATTATGTGCTTAATGAACATGCTTTGTTTTCAAGCTTTAGAAACATGAATAGAATCTAGGCTTGGCATGTTTTAGGTGTTTTGCATGCTCTAGATTTTTGTTCATGTTTAAGATCTAGACTACTTTGTTTTGTGAACTTTGTTGCCTATGTCTAGATCTTCATGAAGTGTACCTTATCCATACATTTCATATGCTCATGCATCATTTTGTATGGTGTCATGTTTTGGATCATAAACTAGAAAAATGTACATTGTGTGCTCATTGATTATTTCTAGTTTCCATAGGATGTATTGATCATATATTCTATGTTGCATGTGTTTGCATCATTTGCATCACTTAGATCATTGCCTTGTAAAAGGTGGAAGTCTCTTGCAAAGTGAGTGAAGCTTTGTGGAAAGAGCAAGGAGTCTTGACTAGGACATGTGGTCCGGATAGTCAAGCAAAAGTCTTAGCTAGGAGTGTGGTACTCCGGATGGTTGAGCTAGGAGAGCTTAACTAGGATCTTTGTGATCCGGATAGCTAAGCACGAAATCTTCCTAGAGACGTGAGCGTCTTGGATAGGAAGTTGCTTCCTAGAGGTGTAGGACACATCTCGGATAGGAAGTAGGCTTGGTGATTCACTAGCCCGAGGGTAGATTAGGAGTTGATAGCTTGAGCGGATATCATGAGTGATAGCTTGAGTGTGTAAGTCCTTTTTACATAGTGGATTGCTTCGCCGGTGGTTGTGGATTCAACCCGTGGATGTTTCCTCTTCGGAGGTTTACCACGTAAAAATCAATGTGTCAAATGTCTCTATCTCTATCTCTTTATATTTGTATGTATGATCTATATAACTTGTTTAAGCTCTTCATTTCCTCACATCCTTGTAAACAAGTTATTGATAAAGAAAGAGTTGTGCACATTGTTGGTTGAATCAACATTTGTTTCTTGTATCTTGTAAGTGCTTGAACATTGTATCTTGTGATTCTATATCAAGTTGTAAAGCTCAACTTGGTGAGTTTGCATTGTAATATTCAAAGTACAACTTGTGGAATTTAAATTTGCTCATTATTGAATATACTTGTAAAAGAGATACATTGTTTATTGATATATGTTTTGTAGACTAAGGGTGGTGAATTGAGCATACTTGTGATAATTGTTTTCTCATAACAATCTTGTTTAAGGTTAATATGTATGCTCACCGAGGTTTTGACATAAGTCACGAAAAAGTTTTTAAAACTAGTGCGTCAACCTATTCACCCCCCCTCTAGGTTGTTTAGCATAACCTTGTAGGTATTTTCACTCTTGTTATGGAGGAAGGTGGAAATGTCACTTTTGGTGATGGATCCAAAAGAAATGTTGTAGGGAAAGGAACCATCTCCGTTCCCGGATTACCCTCCTTATCCAATGCTTTATTTGTTGATGGCTTGAAAGCCAATTTAATTAGCATTTCACATCTTAGTGATGAAGGATATTCCGTCTTGTTTTCTAAAGATTATTGCTCTATCCTTAAACCCGATGGACAAACCTTGTTGAAGGGCATGAGATCTAGCGACAATTGTTATTGTCTTGAAGCTAGTATTGTATCTAATCATGTGTCCATGGATGAGCAAATTGAGTTGTGGCATGAAAGACTTGGCCACATGAACTTTAGGGATCTACGGACCCTTGGAAAGTTCAATTGTGTGCGTGGGCTCCCTAAGCTTGGGAAGAAAGCCAATGGTATTTGTGGACCTTGCCAACAAGGAAAGTAAACTAAAAGCATGCACAAAAAGGGTAAGTATCTCACCACCAAGGAGCCTCTTGAGCTTCTCCACATGGACCTCATGGATCCCATGCAAACCGAAAGTTTGGGTGGAAAGAGATACATTTTTGTTTGTGTTGATGATTTCTCTAGATTTACATGGACATATTTTCTTAGAGAAAAATCCGAAACTTTTGATAAGTTTAAAATGCTTTGTAATAAAATACAAAATGAAATGCACTCAAATATTAAAAGCATAAAACGGATTAGAAGTGACCATGGGAGAGAGTTTGAGAATGCCTCTTTTGAAAGCTATTGTAATGGCTTAGGCATCTCCCATGAGTTTTCCGCTCCTAGGACACCTCAACAAAATGGAGTTGTTGAGAGGAAGAATAGGGTCCTCCAAGAGATGGCCCGTGTGATGTTGCTTAGCAACAATGTCCCTAGGAACCTATGGGCCGAAGCCATTAATACGGCTTGCTATATAGGAAATAGAGTATTCCTAAGGCCCGGTACTAGAAACACCTCCTATGAGTTATGGAAATGCAAGAGGCCAAATGTTAGCTACTTCCACACTTTTGGAAGCAAATGCTACATTTTGAATGACCGTGATCAACTTGGCAAATTTGATGCTAAGAGTGATGAGGGTATTTTTATTGGCTATGCCTTAAATAGTAGAGCCTATAGAGTTTTCAATTTAAAGACTCTAAGTGTTATGGAATCATCCAATGTCGTATTTGATGATACTAGGCTCAAGTCTAATGATCATGAGGAGGAGGTTATTTTTAGTGATGGTTCTCCTTTGGAAGAGGTTGTGGTGTCACCTAATGTTGGGACATCTAATGTCAACAATAATGACACACAACCTATTGACAGAGTTCCTCTCTTGGACTCTAAAGAACCCGCTCCATGGGTTAGGAAACTCCATGATAAAGAAGATATCATTGGAGAGGTAAATGAGGGTGTTAGGACTAGACGTCAACTTGCTAATCTTATTAGCTATACATGTTACACCTCTCAAATTGAACCCAAAAAGGTTGAAGAAGCCTTAAATGATGAATTTTGGGTTCTTGCCATGCAAGAAGAGCTAAACCAAATCGAAAGGAATGAGGTTTGGACTCTAGTTCCTAGGCCTAAGACCACTAATGTCATAGGCACAAAATGGATATTTAGGAACAAATCCGATGAGGATGGCAACATAGTGCGGAACAAGGCTAGACTTGTAGCACAAGGGTACTCTCAAATTGAGGGTATCGACTTTGAGGAGACTTTTGCTCCCGTTGCCCGCTTAGAGTCCATTAGGCTTCTCTTGTCTATCTCTTGTGTGCACAAGTTCAAATTGCACTAAATGGACGTCAAGAGTGCCTTCCTCAATGGCTTCTTTCAAGAGGAAGTGTTTGTTGAACAACCTAAGGGGTTTGTGGATGCACACCACCCCAATCATGTTTATCGCCTCAAAAAGGCACTTTATGGGTTGAAACAAGCATCGAGGGCTTGGTATGAGCGCCTCACTCAATTTCTTGTTGACAATAACTACACAAGAGGTAGTGTTGACAAGACACTATTCATCAAGAGAGACAATGATGAGCTTTTCATAGCTCAAATATATGTTGATGACATAGTGTTTGGCTCCACCAACAACACCAAAGTCCAACAATTTGTTGATGTCATGTCTCTTGAATTTGAGATGAGTCTTGTTGGTGAGCTTAGTTATTTCCTAGGTTTGCAAATTAGGCAAATGCATGATGGGATTTTCATAACCCAAGCCAAATATGCTAAGAACCTAGTGAAGAAGTTTGGTTTAGAGAAAGCCAAACATTGTGATACACCCATGAGTACCACTTTGAAGCTAAGCAAGGATGCTAGTGGTAAAAGTGTGGAACAAACTCTATATCGGGGCATGATAGGTAGCTTGCTTTATTTGACCGCAAGTAGGCCCGATATATCTTTTAGTGTGGGTGTGTGTGCTAGGTACCAAGCGGATCCTAAGGAGTCCCACCTCTCTTCCGTGAAGAGGATCATTCGCTATGTGAATGGGACATCCAACTATGGGATTTGGTACTCTTTTGACACTAATGCTAGTCTTGTTGGCTTTAGTGATGCGGATTGGGCAGGAAATTGTGATGATAGGAAGAGCACATCGGGCGGTTGCTTCTTTCTAGGCAACAACTTGGTGTCTTGGTTTTACAAGAAGCAAAACTCGATTTCCTTGTCCACGGCCGAGGCCGAGTACATAGCCGCAGGGAGTAGATGCACACAACTCCTTTGGATGAAGCAAATGCTAGTAGACTACGGATTCAATCAAGGTACTCTCACTCTCTTTTGTGATAACATGAGTGCTATTAATATTTCCAAGAATCCGGTTCAACATTCTAGAACTAAGCATATTGACATCCGCCATCACTTCATTAGAGAGCTTGTTGAAAATAAATGCATAGTACTTGAACATATAGGTACTAATGATCAACTTGCGGACCTATTTACTAAACCCTTAGATGCTACTCGATTTAAAACTCTTAGTAGATCTATTGGGATATGCCTTGTGGAGTGATGTGTTGTAATTGACCCCATATGGGGAACTCAAGCAAAGAGAGCTATTTTGCATTCTTGTAACTTGCAAAAAATTTGAAATAACTTATGCCTCTTCTTTTGTTTGCTTGAGTAAGCTTGGTTGTACATATGTATATATTTTTTCTATTCTATAAGTGTGAACCTTGCTTGTTTACAATCCATGTCATATTTATGTTCAAACATGCATTTTTGGACTAGGAGATGTACATAGGAAGTATGATGTGAATGACCTATACTTATCTCCATGACATGATGTTTCTTAAATAACATGCTAATGCTAAATGAAAAAGCATGAAATTCATTTAACATGCTCACATGAAAAGCATGAATTGATGATTGCATATTCTTAAAAATGCAAAACTTGTGTGAAAGCTAATGAGACTCAAAATGAATAAAGGATCTTGTATCTGTTCAAAGGAATTTACATTCCAAATGTCTCTCTTTCTTTATTAGTTGAACATGGTTACTATCATACGGATATCTTATCCGGAAAAATCTAATAGGGTGCAAAGTCGCTCATGCCATGTTTCGCTTATAAAGTTGGATATAGTTACTCTTAAATTGAAATCAATAATCTCTATATCCTTGCTTTTTCCATGACATTGGTGAAATTGGTTTGAATTCTGTTTAGAAACCTTTGTCATTTGCTTTGCCAAATACCATTGTTTTTTGGACTTGAATGCTATATGTCTTGTATGCAAAGCATGTTGGATTCACACATTTTCTCAAATAAATCTCCTTGTTTCTCTCAAATTAATTGAAGTGCATAAAGTGACTTATATGTATATGCATATCTTGCATGCTTCTATCTCTCGTTGCTATGAGTGACCCGGTTGGGGACTACTCCTTTGCCTATATCATGACAAAAAGGGGGAGTAGGATATGGTAAGGGGAGTTGCAAAATATAGAAGCTTTTGTGCATTTTGGGGAGAACATACATTGAGGGGGAGTAACCCTTTGAGGGGGAGCATTGCATTTATCATACATTACATACATTTGGTAATGTTGTGCCTAAATTCTAAAAATGCAAATGCTTGGTATTGTTCTCACATGATTAATCTCACACTTTTCTTGTGTTGGAAATGTTAGAAACTCTTTTCAGGGATCGATTATTCTACAAAAGGATTGAAGACTTCAAGTTGCATTCTCTTATCTCTTTGTAATGTAGAATATCATTGTAATCCCGTAGTTTCTATTTTTTTGTGAGGAATCAATGTGAGTGATGGTTTTGTCACGAAATAGCCAAAGGGGGAGATTGTAAGGATTCCCGTTGTTTTTAATTGGCTTATTTCGTGATCAAACCATTTGTGGGGATTCTTTGTAAGGGTAGTTTAGATGTTGTTGTTAGTGCATTAGGCCCTTTGAAGACCTCATTATTGACAAGCACCAAAGGTAATATTCTAAGTTCTTAATTGTCTTGAAGAGATAGTTGCACACACTCACAACTCATGCATATGTTTAATCCTTGTATGTTGTGTTTCTTTTTGTTGTGCATCAATGCTTATTTACATCTCTTCTTGCTTGTATTTATGATTGCATCTTGTGTTTATAACATCATAGCATTTAGGCTTTTAGGATGCATATTAGTTTACTTTTGTTCCCCTTGCATGATTGCTTGTGGGGACAAAAATGTAGGCTATGCGTGTAGGGAAAAATACCGTAGTACACGCAGCGGAAGTGATACTAAAAATAAGATTTAGTGACTTTTAAAAATTTTTCCTTTTATGAACCTTAAACCCTTTAATTAATTAAACATACATATACAATAACAAAAAGTAGAATACCTTTTGTCGCGTGATCCGATTGACTTACGTTGATGGTAATCCGCAAGATCTTCAATCCTAGCAAGAACGTGGATCACCTAGGAGCGTGGTCTCCCTTTTCTTTGAATTGCAAACCTGTGAATGGACAAAACAAACTTTTCTTTTCTTTGTTAGTCACAAAAACAATCAAAAGAATGACTAAGATTATTCCGGTCACTTTTGAGTTCTCAATCTAATGATCGAAACTCACGTGAACCTAGATCGATATCGTATACACAAGCTTATTGATGAATAAGCAAATAGTATACTATCAAAGAATAATCTAACACTCCTTTTTGTTTTAGTAGAATAAAAAGCTTTCTATGAATTGAGAAGAAGAAGAAATTTGTATCATGAACACATGTGTGGTGGCCGAACCCTATAGCAAGAATAATATAGGGTGCCCGAATTTTGCTTCCTTTCTCCTTTAGGGTTGCCGAAATCTATGTGGTTGTGTATTAGGGTTGGCCGAATTTCATCATGTCACTTATATAGGGTGACCGAAATTCAACCCTAATTCTTTTCAACTTTTTAGACTTCAAACCCTAATCTAACTCATAGATATTTTATTCTATTCTTTTATTGACTAAATAACCATATTTACTCATATGACCACGTTTTGAACTTGGATATTTTGACTTGTCCAGAAGCCATGTTTTCAATAGACACTATCGAAAACTCAACGTTGAGATTTAATATCCAATTACCTCAAAACATCCATATGATGATATTATACTCTCATTTAATTAAATGGAGCCACGATGTCCATATCTATAAATGAAGTCCTCTATCAATTAACAAATGAATATCACCAAACTATCGAGGATAGACTATGCGATATAATCGTACTCATTGATAACTCAAATGATATCACTTGCAACCATAAGTCCATCATTTATCTCAGGATTAAGATAGACTCTCCGATTGTCCTGATAATGAAAAGACTTTTATCTACTGACGGTTATAGATAAAGTATTTCATTATGATCCAGTTCAATGCACCCAATGCACTAGATCCTTTTTGCTCGAAGACACTCCGATGATTTTAGACTCATCATATCTCATTTGATCCCACTCAAATGCTAGCAAAAGAATTCTACAACTTTAACAAGATAAAGGTGCCCAACCTTTAACTTAAGTTGTGAACATTATTCAAGACTAACTAAAGAATTTTGTCTACCACATACATATCCAGATGTACGAACAATTCTTCTTTTCCCATAGTCTTTAGACCTTATGATTATTTACTTTGACAATTATAATATTAAACTATAAATGCTATACGATTTGTTAAACCAGAAATCACTTTATTAATATGAAAAAGATTGTTAATTACAACATTACACTCTTGCTATTGAGCATAATCCTAACAATCTCCCACTTGCGCTATAGCAAATGTGTCATATCTCTCAAGCCCATGTTCTCTAGATGCCCATCGAAACTCTTCTGAGGTAGAGCCTTTGTGAAGGGATCCGCTAGATTTTCTGCTGACGCGATTTTGGTAATCGTCACGTCACCTCTTTGAACAATCTCCCTTAAAAGATGATACTTTCTTTCAATGTGTTTACCTCTCTTGTGACTTCTTGGTTCTTTCGAATTAGCCACTGCTCCACTGTTGTCACAGTAGATAGTGATCTGCTTATTCGCACTAGGAACCACTTCCAAGTCAATCAAGAATTGGCGGAGCCAAACAGCCTCTTTGGCAGCCTCGCATGCAGCAACATACTCAGCTTCCATGGGAATCAGCAATACAAGATTGCTTGATACTCCTCCATATAACTGCTCCTCCTCCAATAGTAAACACAGCCCCTGATGTGGATTTTCTGGAGTCAGAATCTGATTGGAAATCAGAATCTGTATACCCAACGGGGACCAAATCCCCTCCAAAGTATACAAGCATATTATCTCTCGTTCTCTTGAGATACTTGAAAATATGCTTGATTGCCGTCTAGTGATCAGGACCAGGTTTCGATTGAAACCTGCTAACTATGCCAACAGCAAAACAAATATCTGGTCTAGTACAGAGCATTGCATACATGAGACTTCCAACTGCCGAGGCATATGGAACTCTACTCATGAATTGCTCTTCATGCTCATTCTTAGGAACTTGTTCCTTAGAAAGCTTGATTCCATGTCTGAAAGGTAACATACCTTTCTTGGAATCCTGCATGGAAAACCTAGACAAGATCTTGTCTATGTATGAAGCTTGGGATAATGCAATTGTTCTATTCTTTCTATCCCTTATTACTTGGATACCTAGAATAAAACTTGCTTCTCCTAAGTCCTTCATATCAAATTGTTTTGCTAACCATTCTTTTACTGATGTCAATACACCTACATCGTTTCCAATGAGTAGTATATCATCAACATAAAGAATTAGGAAAACCAACTTGTCGCCTTTAATCCTTTTGTATACACAAGGTTCGTCAGGATTCTGAATAAATCCAAAACCTTTGACAGCTTGATCAAACCTTATGTTCCAGGATCTGGATGCTTGCTTTAATCCATATATGGATTTCTACAACTTGCATACCTTATCCATTTGGCCCTTTTCAATGAATCCCTCTGGTTGCATCATGTAGATGCTTTCGTCAAGACTTCCATTAAGGAAAGCTGTCTTGACGTCCATTTGCCAAATCTCTAGATCTAAAGAAGCTGCAATGGATAAGAGTATCCTAATGGATTTAAGCATGGCCACAGGAGAGAAGGTTTCCTCGTAATCGATACCTTCTTTCTGTGTATACCCTTTAGCTACCAATCTAGCTTTAAAGGTTTCCACCTTTCCATCCATACCTTTTTTCCTCTTGTATACCCACTTGCACCCAATGGGTTTTATCCCTTTAGGCAAGTCTACAAGGGACCAGACTTTGTTATCGAACATAGATTCAATCTCAGATTGCATTGCCTTTTGCCAATGGCGACTATCAACATCCTCCATAGCTTCCTTGTACGTATAGGGATCATCGTCGTCCGGGAGATTCTCCACTGATTCTCCCAGACCGATGTATCTTTCGGGTTGTGTTATAACCCTCCCACTACAACGAGGAATGGTAGGTTGTTGATCTTGTGTTGGATCGGAACTTACAATTGGGTTGGAATTGTATCTCCTGACATCTCATTCAGGACAATTCTACTTCTAGGCACAAAATCATTCATATAGTCCTTTTCCAGAAATTTAGCATTTGTCGAAACAAATACTTTAAGATCTGAGGGACTATAGAAATAATATCCTTTAGTTTCTTTTGGATACCCTACAAATATACATGTTTCTGAACCGGACTCCATCTTTTCTGTCTTTCCTTTTAACACATGCGCAGGACAACCAAATATCCTTAAGTGTTGTAAACTAGGCTTGCGCCCAGTCCACAACTCATGCGGTGTTTTCGGAACAGACTTAGATGGTACATCGTTTAGAATGTATATAGCAGTTTGTAAAGCATATCCCCAAAAAGAAATAGGAAGCGTTGAATAACTCAACATAGACCTAACCATATCCAAAAGAGTTCTATTTCTCCTTTCTGCAACCCCATTCTGTTGAGGTGTACCTGGTGCAGAAAACTGAGAAACTATCCCATTATTAATAAGATATTGCTGAAACTCACCAGATAGATATTCTCCACCACGATCAGATCTCAAGATTTTTATGTGTTTCTCAAGCTGATTTTCCACTTCAGCTTTGAATGCTTTGAACATGTCAAAAGCATCCGACTTATGTCGCATGAGATACACATAACCAAATCTCGAGTAATCATCTGTGAAGGTGATGAAGTACTCATATCCACCTCTAGCTTGAATGCTCATAGGTCCACATACATCAGTGTGTATCAATCCTAAACATTCAGTGGCTCTTGCACCTTTGGCAGAGAACGTCCTTTTGGTCATTTTACCTTCCAAACAAGATTCACAAGTTGGTAGATCATCAACCTTTAAGTCACTCAAAGGTCCGTCACATACCAATCTTTTAATCCTATTAAGGTTAATATGACCTAAGCGTAAATGCCAAAGGTAGGTTTCATCTGTTGATAATTTTACTCTTTTATGATTAGGTTCCGTTATTTCTGTGTCTAACGAGTGAGAGATATTTCTATGCAAAAAGTATAGACCGTTTTCCAACGTACCTTGGCAAATAATTTTGTCATTCTTACTAATAATAAAAACTTTATTAAAAGTAACCGAATATCCAAATTTATTCAAATAAGAAACTGAAATTAAATTCCTCTTGAATTGAGGTACATAATAAACGTCTATCAAATCTAAATGCCTTCTAGAATCCAAATAAACTCTAATATCTCCCACTGCACTTGCAGACACTAACGTTCCGTTGCCCAAGCGCAAATTGATTTCATTCTTACTCAGCTTTCTCCTTTCTTGGAACCCCTGCAAGGAATAACAAACATGATTAGTGGCTCCTGAGTCTATGATCCAAGAATCTGTAGAATCAGCCAAAAAACATGTTTCAAGATAATTCACATTACCTTCTTCCTTCTTATTCTGGGACTTTGGGCAATTTCTCTTCCAATGTCCCTTTTCACCACAAAGGAAGCATTTCCCTTTGATCTTGGTTACTTTCTTGGTCTCCTTCTTGATAGGCCCAAGTTGCTTTTTCTTCTGTTGTTTCTTGACCTTTTGACGGGCCTTAGCAGTAGCAACTTTACCAACCATATGAATCTCTTGACCTTTGCCTTTCACAAGGATCTTTTCAGCAGTTTGAACATCTTGCATCAGGCCTTGTAAGGTGTATTCCTTTTTGTTCAAAGTGTAGTCCAATTTGAACTAATCAAAGGAATCTGACAATGAATTGACAACCATATCAATCTTTGTCTCACCATCTATCTCAACGCCATGCAGTTCAGCAATGTTGAGATGTGCTATGACTTTCATCATGTGATCTTTCACAGCCTGTACAGGTTTCATCCTAAGATTCATAAAAGCAGTCACTGCCTCTCTCTTAGTCGTCCTAGACTTCATAGCAAACATCTCCTCTAGAGACATCATTATATCAACAGCGGACTCCATTCCTTCATGTTGCTGTTGCAACACGTCGGAGATAGTGGCCATAATGTAACATTTTGCCATATCATCTGAAGTCTTCCACTGCTCATACTCATCTCTATACATTATGCTAGATTCATTATTAGGAGCAGGTGGTTTAGGAGTAGTTGTTTTTCACTTTGCAGCAACAACCCAATTTTCCTTTTCCATGTGACATAATTATCTCCAGTTAAAGTGTTATCTTTCAGGATGTTCATAAGTGATGGGGTCATGATTTCTGAATAAAACAAAACATATATAAGTAAATAATCATGATAAAGCACTTTTAAATATTTATCTTGAATTAAATAAATAACTCAATCATAAAATTCAACGGTGATCCAACACCCATAAATGTTACGCCTCCTTTGGTAGTTCGCACCATTTACTAGTTAGACTAGGTCCCACCTAATTGTTAACATAACAACCAGCGTTTTCAATTTTAGCCTTGCAATTTTACTGACAAGAACTCTTGGGAGGATATCAATAAAATTACATTGAGTGTGTTACCAAGATATCGACCCTCAATTTTCTCTCATGAAAATCCCTCCTTGGGGAGTAGATCTCGTTTGAGTCCATAGTCTAGTCTATCCTTGTAAGGAAGTATATTGCTAAATTCCATTCATGGACGCCCCTTGGGGGGATTACCAATAAATAATAAAGCTCAACTAACCTTGGAGGCCATAGGTGTTACAAAAACACCTTCTCCCACTCAATTATTTAAGGCGTGTGATTAAATCCCATAGAATGATTTACCAAGTTATCTAGATGCCAATTTAGATACCTAAATCATTCAATGCATGTTCATACCAAAAGAGATATATGAGTGGCACTCCTATTCTATATGTCATGTTATCATACAATAACAAATATTGTAATATTTAAGCATAAATTAAATAGCAACAATTTTGGCCCATCCTAGAAAAACAAGTAAATTACAATTGTTTAGGAATACAAGTTCTTCAAGTGGCCCATCAACCATACGCTCATCCTTCGGCCCAACCCACGGGCGTGCACAACTCACAACCCCACAAAGGGGCTGCCGTGCGCAGCCCATGAAAACTCCAAGGCTGCCGTGCGCAGCCCACCAAGCTTGGGCTTGCCATGCGCAGCCCAATCCACTCCTAGGGTGCGCACGGTGCTCGTTCTCGGTTCCGGTTGCTTCGTTTTTCATTGTGTCTTCGAATCTTCAAGACCTAAATATATTACGGCAGTATTTAAACAAATAAAATACTGCAGTATTTTTTTTTTTTTTTTAATCACTGCAGTACTTTTTACAAACCAAAAACTGCACATAATAAAAAAAAATTAAAAAACTGCAGTAGTATTAAAAAAAAAATACTGCACCTATATATAAAAAAAAATAAAACCTAGCAATCTAACAAGAAGGAATTATGGCGATGATAGACCACCCTTCTTGTTACAATTCCATAACAAAAATTACATTGAAAATCTAGGACCAAAATCGAGCAATAACAATCCACATAAACATATATAAATCCATACATCCACATGTAATTATATATTCGAATACCTAGAGTGCCATCTCTTTCTAAACATGCATAATCACAATAAAAAGAAATAGATCCACGTATATATACGTTAATTAATTAAAAGGGTTTAACCTAGGCTCTGATACCAATTGTAGGGAAAAATACCAAGAAGTACACGCAGCGGAAGCGATACTAAAAATAGATTTAGTGACTTTTAAAAATTTTTCCTTTTATGAACCTTAAACCCTTTAATTAATTAAACATACATATACAATAACAAAAAGTAGAATACCTTTTGTCGCGTGATCCGATTGACTTACGTCGATGGTAATCCGCAAGATCTTCAATCCTAGCACGAACGTGGATCACCTAGGAGCGTGGTCTCCCTTTTCTTTGAATTGCAAACATGTGAATGGACAAAACAAACTTTTATTTTCTTTGTTAGTCACAAAAACAATCAAAAGAATGACTAAGATTATTCCGGTCACTTTTGAGTTCTCAATCTAATGATTGAAACTCGCGTGAACCTAGATCGATATCGTACACACAAGCTTATTGATGAATAAGCAAATAGTATACTATCAAAGAATAATCTAACACTCCTTTTTGTTTTAGTAGAATAATATCTTTCTATGAATTGAGAAGAAGAAGAAATTTGTATCAAGAACACATGAACACATGCAGTGGCCGAATTCTATACTTGTCAATATATAGGTGGCCTAAGTTTGCTTCTTCTTTTCTTTTATTATTAGGGTTGCCGAAATCCTAACCTAGAAATAACTAGGGTTGCCGCAAAACACATGCCCACCATAGGCTTATGTTGCACCCTAATTTCCATCTAGTTTTTAAGACATCAAATCCTAATCCAACTCATAGATCTTTTATTCTTTTATTTTGACTAAATAAAAAGACTTCTTATTTGATTAAATAAATAAAACTAATTATTTATTTCCTTATCAAACAAGTCTTTTACTTTTACTTTTAGGAAATATATTTCCTGATTAGAAAAGATTTGTTTCTTTAATTAAACAATTAATTAATTAATTAATTAATTCTTATTTAATTAAAACAATGAAACAAAATAATATATTAGGTTAAAATAACCCTTGCTGCCCCACTTAGAGTAAATGGGCCAAAATATTATTTTCTTATTTCATTTAATCCATTGGACTTTAAATAAAAAGCCCACATGTGAACCAGACCCATTCTTACTAAAAGAAACAAACCCACATGTCTTTCATTAATATATTAATATAATTGAGCAGCCCATTACTAAAATAATGTGCAAATTATATTCTTAATATATTAAATGCAATTCTAGATGGACCCTTAAATTGGTCCGGTAGAATATATCAAGTGATCCATGCAAGTCCGTGTGGATTGGGAATCTTGGCGGGCCATCTAAATTTAAGCTTCAATAGACATAACCTAATCACAATCAACAAATGATTCACTTAGGTCCGATCCATTAATTTTAACTCATTCCACTAAAGAGCTAAAACTGAACTCTTAAATAAAGATAGAAAAGGAAGATGCTCCTCATTCATACCCTAGACAATCATATAGGAGATAGTGTATCCTCGTGATTAATATCAGTAATCGCCAAGAGTTCATAGACCGCCTATAACTCTCCAAGTTACCATATTTACTCATATGACCACGTTTTGAACTTGGATATTTTGACTTGTCCAGAAGCCATGTTTTCAATAGACACTATCGAAAACTCAACGTTGAGATTTAATATCCAATTACCTCAAAACATCCATATGATGATATTATACTCTCATTTAATAAATGGAGCCACGATGTCCATATCTATAAATGAAGTCCTCTATCGATTAACAAATGAAGATCACCAAACTATCGAGGATAGACTATGCGATATAATCGTACTCATTGATAACTCAAATGATATCACTTGCAACCATAAGTCCATCATTTATCTCAGGATTAAGATAGACTCTCCGATTGTCCTGATAATGAAAAGACTATTATCTATTGACGGTTCTAGATAAAGCTTTTCATTGTGATCCAGTTCAATGCACCCAGTGCACTAGATCCTTTTGCTCGAAGACACTCCGATGATTTTAGACTCATCATATCTCATTTGATCCCACTCAAATGCTAGCAAAAGAATTCTACAACTTTAACAAGATAAAGGTGCCCAACCTTTAACTTAAGTTGTGAACACTATTCAAGACTAACTAAAGAATTGTGTCTACCACATACATATCCAGATGTACGAACAATTCTTCTTTTCCCATAGTCTTTAGACCTTATGATTATTTACTTTGACAATTATAATATTAAACTATAAATGCTATACGATTTGTTAAACCAGGAATCACTTTATTAATATGAAAAAGATTGTTAAATACAACATTACACTCTTGCTATTGAGCATAATCCTAACAACTAGAAGACTCATCACTTGAGCTCTCCTCATCACTAGAGTCATCATCTTCACTCCATGTAGCCGCCATAGCCTTTCCCTTCTTGTCCTTCTTAGAATCTCCACTAGGACAATCTGAAGCATAATGTCCAAGCTTCTTGCACTTGAAGCATTGAACCTTCCTATTGCTCTTAGCATGGCCACTCCTCTCATGAGGTGGAGTAAAGGACTTCTTGACTTCCTTGTCCCTTGAGTACTTGCCACTTGACTTGGCACCTTTCCTCATGAACTTCCTAAACTTCCAAACCAATAATGCCATCTTCTCATCATCATCGCTACTACTAGCTTCCTTGACAACCTTGAGAGCTAAACCCTTGTTCTTAGCCTTTGGTTTCATACACGCCTCAAAAGTTTGAAGAGATCCTAGCAACTCATCTATGCTCATGACGTCAACGTCTTTGCTCTCTTCAATGGCGATAACCTTGGCTTTGAACCTCTTTGGAAGTGATCTAAGAATCTTCCAATTTAGCCTCTCACCGGAGATAGGAGTACCAAGTTCTTGGCATTGGTTGGCGATGTCTAGTAGCTTATCTTGGAAGTCAACAAACTTGTCTTCCTCACCCATTTGCAAAACCTCAAATTGGGAAGTGAGCAATTGAAGACGAGACTTCTTCACCGCTTTAGTCCCCTCATTGGTGACTTGGAGAGCTTCCCATGCCTCCTTTACGGTTTCTAGGTTTTGAATATAGGAAAATTGCCTACTATCAACACCTCTAAAAATAGCATTCACCGCCCGATGATGCCATTTTGCTAACTCAAACTCATTAGTTGACCACTCACTCCTAGGCTTGGAAACGGTCACTCCATCCTCAATCTTGTTAGGAGCAAGGTAACCTTCTTCAACGGTCATCCAAGCTCTCTCATCAATAGATCGGATGTAAGCCTTCATCCTCAATTTCCAAAACCCATAGTTATGACCCTTGAGAAGAGGAGGCCTAGAATTCGAAGCCCCTTCGGTCATCACATCATCTTGGAAAACCATACTAGCAAAAACCTAAGCAATCCACTCGTAAGTATAAACCGGATCTCGTCGAGTGCCATCCGACGACCCGCTCTGATACCAATTGAAAGTATACAAACGAAGTTAAATTGCTTCAAGCATACCTAGAGGGGGGGGGGGGGGGTGAATAGGTTTTTACACCTTTTTCAAACCCTTGAACAAACTTTCGTTTGTCCCTCAAGGTAGCCTTACACACAACACAATAAGCCAAGGAAGACATACATAGACAATATGATAATACAATCATAAGAGCAAAGTCTAAGTATATCAACAAGTTATGTGAGGTATAAGAACAAATAAACATAACAACAAAGTAAGCTTGTATTTCATAAGATGTTCAATGTGTTACAAGAGTGAACAAAATGTCACTAAACAAAAATTACAATATATAAAAGAATCATAGATACAAAATTTGATCAATAGAAAGAATTCGCTAATCACACTATACAAAGTCTTGCTTCACAATACACCACATGTGAATATTATGAATCAAGATAATAAAATATACAATTAAAATATAAGAGAAAGAGATAGGAAGAATTAACACAAGAGATTTTTTAACGTGGTAAAACCTCCAAGGAGGAAACATCCACGGGTTGAACTACAACCATTGGGTACTTTATTATTGGAAAGTAAACATAGAACAATCACAAAGTGACCAATCTTTAGCTCACCCAACCTAGTGAAGTCTAAGCCTACCCAACCCTATTGGAAAGTGTGAAATCCCTTAATGATGCGAAACCACCATATATTGGACACCACACACAACCAACATCGATGGTAGATTAGAAATTCCTCAAGAGTGCATACACCTCCCATGTACCCGCTCTATCGGAGTCTATGTCTAACCATACGCCTAGGCCTACCAATACAATAGCCAACTCCCTATCCAAGGCACTCTTGCCTCTAGGGAGCCTCCCATGCATGACTATCCGAGTCCTCCTGACTCTAGCCATGACTCCTTGCTTACCTATCCAAGTCATCCCGACTCTAGGCAAGACTTCTTGCTTGGCTATCCGAGTCACCCCGACTCTAACCAAGACTTCATGCCTTTTACAAGGACTTCCTAGTGTGATCATGTGAATGCAAATGATGCAAACAATTAATACAACATAGAACATGTGATCAATACATTCTATGGCACAAATAGACCTAAACATGTGATATCACAAGTAATCAAATCTAGATGCAAAATACACGAATAAAAACCTAAGCATGTGAAACACCAAACACATAAGCTCAAGGTCTCATTCACATACACAACACTTGAATCAAAATATCTTCATGAAGTACAAATTCAAGATGCTATCAAAATACAATTAAATGCTAGATATATGAGATTAATATCAATCAATATTCTAGTCAAAAATATAGAGCAAAGATTTGAGATTTTCGTCAATCAAAACCTAGATTCTCTAAATCACAAACAAATACACAAATCCTAGATTTCTTCAATCAAAGGATCAAATCAAATCTCAAGGTCATTTAACACAAAATTAATTCAATTAAGTTCCAAACAACCTAAGATGCCATTCTAATCACAATACAACTCACAAACATATGTAGAACCTAGAATCATAGAATCTAGTCAACATTAGTCCACAAATTGACTTTCAATTAGAATGATAATCAAGCTATCTTTCCCAATAGCTTTTACCAAACATAAACATAGATATAGAAGAAGAAACCCCAAGCAAATGGAAGGTCAAAAAGAAAGAAATCCCAAAGTTGAGTCCATTAGCTCGGATTCTGCAGCTGGTTCGGAATTCTGTGTTGAACCACCAGAAATCACGATCAAACAGCCACCAAACCACTTGGGGATGATAGAAGACTCAAATACAAACACTCTCCAACTTGAATCACTCAAATCCGACTCCGGATGAGGAAGATATGGTGTTTTGAAAATCTGAAAATTGGAGAGGATTTGCTTACGGGAAAACTAAAACTTTTCTTCTTAATTTTTCAAATGGAGAGAGAGAGGGAAGAAATAGGAGGAGAGAGAAGGGCCAAGGCAACCAATCAAGTGAGGCCATGTCACCCCCTGGCCATGGGGGGCGCGTGGCCTACACGGGAGCAGAGGCTCCTCCAGGCCGTGGGGCCCACGGCCTCACCAACGGCCAGCCCAAGTGGCCTCACGGCCTGGGCTGTCCTCTCGCGCGCTCCCTCGGTTCTTCAGCCCGTATCTTGGGCATCCGAACTCCGATTTTGAATCTGTTTCCAGATTACGAACCGTGACTCTCTCACGCATGACAAAGACTACACAACTTTGAAAAATGGTTGAGAAATTATCTCAGAAAATGTCGATGAAGTCAACTTAACGAATGAGAACAAAAAGTAGCGTAGCTACATCGTTTGGACTCGAAACTACATGAATGAGTAACCGAAACGACTAGAACTCAATAAGGAATCATAATAGAGCATGTTCAAGTCCAAATACAAAAATACGAAAATATACAAACACAAAGACACACACATATGCTAGTTTCCGGACATGGTCCTAGAAAATGCAAAACACAAAGTTTATCAACTTAATATGAATGCATGAGCATATTTTGCCAAGTGTGTGAAGGTGATATATAAATGAAATTAAATCATGAAGGAACACACAAGAATGCTATGTGTGAGTGTGTGCCTAGCCTTGTAAGAGATAAGAGGACCTTTAATAGCTTTGTCGACCAATAATGCACGAATCTCTTAAAAGCCGGCTTCTTGAATGAATTGTGGTTGAGACGTCCTTCGTCTTCAAATTCTTCAATTACTAACCACTAAACATTACAAGATAAACACATTTTGATATGGAATTAATGCCAATACTAACTATCAACCTTACATCTTTTTATTACAAGAATTTGATCTCGAAATTTGAGACCAAAAGGGGAGTGAGAATGTGGTAGCCGACCACTTGAGTATGAAAGTATATAAACGTAGTTATGAAACTAAATATACCACGGTGTGTATAAAGCTATCTAGAGGGGGGGTGAATAGATTTTACGCTTTTTACCCAATTTTTCGTATTAGTCAAAATTACGAAATTACCCTCAAGATAATATAAACAAGCAAGTGTAATATGGTGCGGAAATTAAATTAACACTTGAATTTTTACGTGGAAACCCTCACGGGAAAAACCACGGGCTATGTAAGTAAGCCACACTCGAACCTCGAATCCACTAAATGTGCAAACGATTACAACCTAATCCCGGATGTAATCACACACCTACCTAATCCCGGTATGAGTGAACCTAGTCCAATTTGCTTGCGATCTAAGCAACCTAATCCCGATTGCTACACACAAGACTTAGCTTCTCTTGAAGAGAATACAACCCTAAGTGAATATATGAAAATATCCAAAATGCAACATAGAGCAAGGGAAACCCTATATGCTTATCTAAGATGATTAATATGCAATTAAGAACAATCCTAGATATCAAAACTAAATGACATGTCAAATAGTTAAGCTAATCAATATCAAGTATAAAACTTAATATGCTAGCACAATACAACTTCTCAAACATACATCATACTAATCTCAATTTTGTATCTAGAGCATACAAAATAACAATCAAGTAATTAATTGAGATTTGCTAGATAAATTAAACACAAAATATGTAAGATATTAGTGAAAAGCTTACCAAGCAAAGTATGATGAAGATTCCATGCTAGATGACATCTAGATGATCTAAGATGATGCTAGATGATGATTGATGATCATGAAATTGTGTTTGAGTAAATAAAAATGAGTTCTTTGTGTATTTTTCTTCTCTTGAAAAATATCCTAAGTATGAAGCATGAATAAGAACTCTTGTAAATGACCTAAAATCAAGTTAGCATATATATAGAGGCCATAAGTGAAGTGAGGTCGTTTTGAAAACTCGCCAGAAAATCACTCTGTGCGCTGGTGGACAAGCGCAGGACCAGCGCACAAGCCAATTTTGGCTTGAGCGCTGGACGACAGGCGCAGCCACCAGCGCCAGTCCAGCGGCGCCATACTGGGCGATCGGCGCTGGTGGCCGGCGCTGGTCCACACCAGCGCACGACCAGCGGCGCGCCACTGGGCGATTTGCGCCGGTGAGCGGCGCTGGTCGACCGGCGCTGGTGGACCAGCGCACAGCCCCAAAATTTGCATCCCACATGCAATGATGCAAGGGGAGCAAAGTCAAACAAGATGCATCCTAAAAGCCTAACAGCTAAGATGTTTTCAACACAAGATGCAATCATAAAATCAAGCAAGAAGAGATGTAAATAATCATTTATGCACAACAAAAAGAAACACAACATACAAAGATTAAACATATGCATGAGTTGTGAGTGTGTGCAACTATCTCTTCAAGACAAGAAAGCACTTAGAAAATTACCTTTGGTGCTTGGAGATAATGAGGTCTTCAAAGGGCCTAATGCACTAACAACAACATTTAAACTACCCTTACAAAGTATCCCCATTTATGGTTTGATCACGAAATAAGCCAATTAAAACAACGGGAATCCTTACAATCTCCCCTTTGGCTATTTCGTGACAAAACCATCACTCACATTAAATCCTCACAAAAGAAATAGAAACTACGGGATTACAATGATATTCTACATTACAAAGAGATAAGAGAATGCAACTTGAAGTCTTCAATCCTCTTGTAGAATAATCAATCCCTGAAAAGAGTTTCTAACATTCCAATTCAAGTAAAGTGTGAGATTAATCATGTGAGAATAATACCAAGCATTTGCATTTTTAGAATTTAGGCACAACATTAGCAAATGTATGCAATGTATGATAAATGCAATGCTCCCCCTCAAAGGGTTACTCCCCCTCAATGTTTTATCTCCCCAAAGTGCACAATAGCTTGCAACTCCCCTTACAATATCCTACTCCCCCTTTTTGTCATGATATAGGCAAAGGAGTAGTCCCCAACCGGGTCACTCATAGCAACGAGAGATAGAAGCATGCAAGATATGCATATACATATAAGTCACGTTATGCACTTCAATTAATTTGAGAGAAACAAGGAGATTTATTTGAGAAAATGTGTGAATCCAACATGCTTTGCATACAAGACATATAGCATTCAAGTCCAAAATACAATGGTATTTGGTAAAGCAATGACAAAGGTTTCTAATTTGAATTCAAACCAATTTCACCAATGTCATGGGAAAAGCAAGGATATAGAGATTATTGATTTCAATTTAAGAGCAACTATATCCAACTTTATAAGCGAAACATGGCATGAGCGACTTTGCACCCTATTTGATTTTTCCGGATAAGAAATCCGTATGATAGTAACCATGTTCAACTAATAAAGAAAGAGAGACATTTGGAATGTAATTCCTTTGAACGGATACAAGATCCTTTATTCATTTTGAGTCTCATTAGCTTTCACACAAGTTTTGCATTTTTAAGAATATGCAATCATCAATTCATGCTTTTCATGTGAGCATGTTGTATGAATTTCATGCTTTTTCATTTAGCATAAGCATGTTATTTAAGAAACATCATGTCATGGAGATAACTATAGGTCATTCACATCATACTTCCTATGTAAATCTCCTAGTCCAAAAATGCATGTTTGAACATAAATATGACATGGATTGTAGACAAGCAAGGTTCACACTTATAGAATTTGAAAGCATATATACATGTGTACAACCAAGCTTACTCAAGCAATCAAAAGAAGAGGCATAAGTTATTTCAAATTTTTTGCAAGTTACATGAATGCAAAATAGCTCTCTTTGCTTGAGTTCCCCATATGGGGTCAATCATAGAACATCACTCCACAAGACATATCCCAATAGATCTACTAAGAGTTTTAAATCGAGTAGCATCTAAGGGTTTAGTAAATAAGTCCGCAAGTTGATCATTAGTACCTACATGTTCAAGTACTATGCATTTATTTTCAACAAGCTCTCTAATGAAGTGATGGCGGATGTCAATATGCTTAGTTCTAGAATGTTGAACCGGATTCTTGGAAATATTAATAGCACTCATGTTATCACAAAAGAGAGTGAGAGTACCTTGGTTGAATCCGTAGTCTACTAGCATTTGCTTCATCCATAGGAGTTGTGTGCATCCACTCCCGCGGCTATGTACTCGGCCTCGGCCGTGGACAAGGAAATCGAGTTTTGCTTCTTGCAAAACCAAGACACCAAGTTGTTGCCTAGAAAGAAGCAACCGCCCGATGTGCTCTTCCTATCATCACAATTTCCTGCCCAATCCGCATCACTAAAGCCAACTAGACTAGCATTAGTGTCAAATGAGTACCAAATCCCATAGTTGGATGTCCCATTCACATAGCGAATGATCCTCTTCACGAAGAGAGGTGGGACTCCTTAGGATCCGCTTGGTACCTAGCACACACACCCACACTAAAAGATATATCGGCCTACTTGCGGTCAAGTAAAGCAAGCTACCTATCATGCCACGATATAGAGTTTGGTCCACACTTTTACCACTAGCATCCTTGCTTAGCTTCAAAGTGGTACTCATGGGTGTATCACAATGTTTGGCTTTCTCTAAACCAAACTTCTTCACTAGGTTCTTAGCATATTTGGCTTGGGTTATGAAAATCCCATCATGCATTTGCCTAATTTGCAAACCTAGGAAGTAACTAAGCTCACCAACAAGACTCATCTCAAATTCAAGAGACATGACATCAACAAATTGTTGGACTTTGGTGTTGTTGGTGGAGCCAAAAACTATATCATCAACATATATTTGAGCTATGAAAAGCTCATCATTGTCTCTCTTGATGAATAGTGTCTTGTCAACACTACCTCTTGTGTAGTTGTTGTCAACAAGAAATTGAGTGAGGCGCTCATACCAAGCCCTCGGTGCTTGTTTCAACCCATAAAGTGCCTTCTTGAGGCGATAGACATGATTGGGGTGGTGTGCATCCACAAACCCCTTAGGTTGTTCAACAAACACTTCCTCTTGCAAGAAGCCATTGAGGAAGGCACTCTTGACGTCCATTTGGTGCAATTTGAACTTGTGCACACAAGAGATGGACAAGAGAAGCCTAATGGACTCTAAGCGGGCAACGGGAGCAAAAGTCTCCTCAAAGTCGATACCCTCAATTTGAGAGTACCCTTGTGCTACAAGTCTAGCCTTGTTCCGCACTATGTTGCCATCCTCATCGGATTTGTTCCTAAATATCCATTTGGTGCCTATGACATTAGTGGTCTTAGGCCTAGGAACTAGAGTCCAAACCTCATTCCTTTCGAATTGGCTTAGCTCTTCTTGCATGGCAAGAGCCCAAAATTCATCATTTAAGGCTTCTTCAACCTTTTTGGGTTCAATTTGAGAGGTGTAACATGTATAGCTAATAAGATTAGCAAGTTGGCGTCTAGTCCTAACACCCTCATTTATCTCTCCAATGATATCTTCTTTATCATGGAGTTTCCTAACCCATGGAGCGGGTTCTTTAGAGTCCAAGAGAGGAACTCTATCAATAGGTTGTGTGCCATCATTGTTGACATTAGATGTCCCAACATTAGGCGACACCACAACCTCCTCCAAAGGAGAATCATCACTAAAAATAACCTCCTCCTCATGATCATTAGACTTGAGCCTAGTATCATCAAATACGACATTGGATGATTCCATAACACTTAGAGTCTTTAAATTGAAAACTCTATAGGCTCTACTATTTAAGGCATAGCCAATAAAAATACCCTCATCACTCTTAGCATCAAACTTGCCAAGTTGATCACGGTCATTCAAAATGTAGCATTTGCTTCCAAAAGTGTGGAAGTAGCTAACATTTGGCCTCTTGCCTTTCCATAACTCATAGGAGGTGTTTCTAGTACCGGGCCTTAGGAACACTCTATTTCCTATATAGCAAGCCGTGTTAATGGCTTCGGCCCATAGGTTCCTAGGGACATTGTTGCTAAGCAACATCACACGGGCCATCTCTTGGAGGACCCTATTCTTCCTCTCAACAACTCCATTTTGTTGAGGTGTCCTAGGAGCAGAAAATTCATGGGAGATGCCTAAACCATCACAAAAGGTTTCAAAGGTGGCATTTTCAAATTCTCTCCCATGGTCACTTCTAATCCGTTTAATGCTTCTAATGTTAGAATTCATTTCATTTTGCAATTTAGTACAAAGCATTTTAAACTTATCAAAAGTTTCGGATTTTTCTCTAAGAAAATATGTCCATGTAAATCTAGAGAAATCATCAACACAAACAAAAATGTATCTCTTTCCACCCAAACTTTCGGTTTGCATGGGACCCATGAGGTCCATGTGGAGAAGCTCAAGTGGCTCCTTGGTGGTGAGATACTTACCCTTTTTGTGCATGCTTTTGGTTTGCTTTCCTTGTTGGCAAGGTCCACAAATACCATTGGCTTTCTTCCCAAGCTTAGGGAGGCCACGCACACAATTGAACTTTCCAAGGGTCCGTAGATCCCTAAAGTTCATGTGGCCAAGTCTTTCATGCCACAACTCAATTTGCTCATCCATGGACACATGATTAGATACAATTCTAGCTTCAAGACAATAGCAATTGTCGCTAGATCTCATGCCCTTCAACAAGGTTTGTCCATCGGGTTTAAGGATAGAGCAATAATCTTTAGAGAACAAGACGGAATATCCTTCATCACTAAGATGTGAAATGCTAATTAAATTGGCTTTCAAGCCATCAACAAATAAAGCATTGGATAAGGAGGGTAATCCGGGAACGGAAATGGTTCCTTTCCCTATAACATTTCTTTTGGATCCATCACCAAAAGTGACATTTCCACCTTCCTCCATAACAAGAGTCTCGAAGAAACTCTTGTTTCCCGTCATGTGCCTAGAGCACCCACTATCCAAGTACCAAAAATTAGAAGAATTTGCCTTCAAGGCTATTTGTGCAACATGGCAAACATTTTCATTCTTTCTAATCCACTTAGCAACAATTTTAGCTTTCTTAGTGGCCTTTGGTACATGTGCTCTACTATTTCTAGGATCATGCAAATCAACATTTTCATTCCTAGAAACATGCATCTTGGCTCTATTCTTTCTCTTTTCAATCATGCTTTGTTTTCTACACATTTTAATATATTGAAAGCAATTTGGTCTAATATGACCATCACAACCACAAAAGTGACAAATAGGAATGAAAAAAGGAATCATACCTCGCCTTTGAGTACGTCCATGTCTTTGTGGATATGTGGGTTCAATCCATCTTCGTTGTTGAACCGGTCTTGGTTGCTTCCAAGCTTGAGGTTGCATGATTGGTCTCTTTCCTTTGTGAGCCAATTTGGGAGGAGTGTTGGCTTGAGGAACCTTAGGAGGTTGAGCTTGAGTTTTCCTTCTTGGCCCCATTTTCACTTGTGCATTAGAACTTTGTCCTATTTCTAACTTTTTCTTAGGAGGTTGCACAAATGAAGTTTCTTCATTCTTCAAGCTCTTGACAAATATGGTCTTGTTAGAGGTTGAGATTTTCTTGCCATCTTCATACCCAAGACCTCTCTTGTCACTTGGACTCTTTCCAACACCAAGTAAATGATCAAGCTTCTTGGTGCTAGAATCTATCCTAGCAAGGACCCTTTAGCTTCTACAAGTTCCCTCTTCAAGCCTTCTTCACTTCTCTTGGACAAGTCTAACTCCTCAATTAGCTTATCCTCTCTCCTCTTCAATCTTTCCACTTGTTCACTTAAGTGGTCATTGTGAGCCGAAAGTTCAAGGTTTTCTTCTCTCAACCTCTCAATCTTTCTTGTGCTTTTAAGTGCTAAATCATTGAACTCGGCATGGTATTTAGCAAGCACCTTTTGCTCCACAAACTTCTTCTTGGAACTAGAAGAGGAGTCACTTTCTTCTTCACTAGAGTCAATTTCCTCTTGACTCAAATCTTCCTTTTCACTAGCACTTTTGCTCTTGTGAGAAGATGCAAAGCTAGGAAGTTAGCCATGAGCTCTTCCTCACTTAGAAGACTCATCTTCCTCATTGGAGTCATCACTACTCCCACTCCATGTGGCGGCCATCACTTTACCCTTCTTCCTCTCATTGTGATTCGCACATTCGGGGGCAAAGTGACCAATCCCACCACACTCAAAGCATCGAACCCCTTTCCTTTCGGTCCTCTCTTGTCTAGGCTCAAACTTCTTGAAGGAACTCTTTTTCTTCAAATCTTGTCCTCTTGACCCAAATCCCTTCTTCTTCTTGAACCCCATAACCTTGTTGAACCGTTTCACAAATAAGGCAAGGTCTTCATCCGATTCATGCTTTGCCTCCTTTTCATCCTTAGATGCTTTCAAAGCTATTCCTTTAGACTTCTTAGGAGGAGTAGTGTTGCTAGGAGCCTTCCTAGACTCATATGCAAGGAGACGCCCAATTACCTCACTTGGCTTCATATCCATGTAGCCACTATTTTCTTCTATGGCCGTCACCTTTGATTCAAACCTATCGGGGAGAGATCTCATAATTTTTTGCTTGACTCTCCTATCCGAATACGGGTCTCCGAGTTGATGGCTTTGATTTACTATGTCCATCAATTTGATTTCGAAGTCGTTGAAGCATTCATCCTCTCCCATCCTAAGTAACTCAAATTGAGTTTGGAGGACTTGAAGCTTGGACTCCTTCACCACCTCGGTTCCCTCATGTGCAACTTGAAGGATGTCCCATGCCACTTTGGCAATTTGAGTATTCTGAATAAGCTTGTACTGATTCTCATCCATGGCACACATAATGGCATGCATCGCCTTCCTATTCCACTTAGAAGCCTCAAACTCTTGCGCGTTCCATTGCGCCTTAGGCTTCAAAACATCTTGTCCTCCACCCGCGGGAGTCATCATAGGGAGATCATATCCGTCTTCCACCGCCATCCATGCACGGTCATGAATTTGGCATATGTAGGATTCCATCTTCCCTTTCCATTGGGAATAGTTCAAACCGGTAAGAAGTGGAGGCCTTGTGCTAGAAGCTCCTTCGTGGCCACCACCATTTCCACCGTTTCCACTCATAGTGTTTATGAATGAATGAAATGAATGCAAATGTATGAATAATCAAAATCACACAAAATGCAAAACACACCAAAATAAAGCAAGGATCACCTATGTATGTCTAGGAACCCGCTCTGATACCAATTGAAACTAAATATACCACGGTGTGTATAAAGCTATCTAGAGGGGGGGTGAATAGATTTTACGCTTTTTACCCAATTTTTCGTGTTAGTCAAAATTACGAAATTACCCTCAAGATAATATAAACAAGCAAGTGTAATATGGTGCGGAAATTAAATTAACACTTGAATTTTTACGTGGAAACCCTCACGGGAAAAACCACGGGCTATGTAAGTAAGCCACACTCGAACCTCGAATCCACTAAATGTGCAAACGATTACAACCTAATCCCGGAAGTAATCACACACCTACCTAATCCCGGTATGAGTGAACCTAGTCCAATTTGCTTGCGATCTAAGCAACCTAATCCCGATTGCTACACACAAGACTTAGCTTCTCTTGAAGAGAATACAACCCTAAGTGAATATATGAAAATATCCAAAATGCAACATAGAGCAAGGGAAACCCTATATGCTTATCTAAGATGATTAATATGCAATTAAGAACAATCCTAGATATCAAAACTAAATGACATGTCAAATAGTTAAGCTAATCAATATCAAGTATAAAACCTAATATGCTAGCACAATACAACTTCTCAAACATACATCATACTAATCTCAATTTTGTATCTAGAGCATACAAAATAACAATCAAGTAATTAATTGAGATTTGCTAGATAAATTAAACACAAAATATGTAAGATATTAGTGAAAAGCTTACCAAGCAAAGTATGATGAAGATTCCATGCTAGATGACATCTAGATGATCTAAGATGATGCTAGATGATGATTGATGATCATGAAATTGTGTTTGAGTAATTAAAAATGAGTTCTTTGTGTATTTTTCTTCTCTTGAAAAATATCCTAAGTATGAAGCATGAATAAGAACTCTTGTAAATGACCTAAAATCAAGTTAGCATATATATAGAGGCCATAAGTGAAGTGAGGTCGTTTTGAAAACTCGCCAGAAAATACTCTGTGCGCTGGTGGACCTGCGCTGGTGGACCAGCGCAGGACCAGCGCACAAGCCAATTTTGGCTTGAGCGCTGGACGTCAGGCGCTGCCACCAGCGCCAGTCCAGCGGCGCCATACTGGGCGATCGGCGCTGGTGGCCGGCGCTGGTCCACACCAGCGCACGACCAGCGGCGCGCCACTGGGCGATTTGCGCCGGTGAGCGGCGCTGGTCGACCGGCGCTGGTGGACCAGCGCACAGCCCCAAAATTTGCATCCCACATGCAATTGCAAGGGGTCAAAGTCAAACAAGATGCATCCTAAAAGCCTAAATGCTATGATGTTTTCAACACAAGATGCAATCATAAAATCAAGCAAGAAGAGATGTAAATAATCATTTATGCACAACAAAAGAAACACAACATACAAAGATTAAACATATGCATGAGTTGTGAGTGTGTGCAACTATCTCTTCAAGACAAGAAAGCACTTAGAATATTACCTTTGGTGCTTGTCAATAATGAGGTCTTCAAAGGGCCTAATGCACTAACAACAACATTAAACTACCCTTACAAAGTATCCCCATTTATGGTTTGATCACGAAATAAGCCAATTAAAAACAACGGGAATCCTTACAATCTCCCCCTTTGGCTATTTCGTGACAAAACCATCACTCACATTAAATCCTCACAACAGAAATAGAAACTACGGGATTACAATGATATTCTACATTACAAAGAGATAAGAGAATGCAACTTGAAGTCTTCAATCCTCTTGTAGAATAATCAATCCCTGAAAAGAGTTTCTAACATTCCAATTCAAGTAAAGTGTGAGATTAATCATGTGAGAATAATACCAAGCATTTGCATTTTTAGAATTTAGGCACAACATTAGCAAATGTATGCAATGTATGATAAATGCAATGCTCCCCCTCAAAGGGTTACTCCCCCTCAATGTTTTATCTCCCCAAAGTGCACAATAGCTTCTCTATTTTGCAACTCCCCTTACAATATCCTACTCCCCCTTTTTGTCATGATATAGGCAAAGGAGTAGTCCCCAACCGGGTCACTCATAGCAACGAGAGATAGAAGCATGCAAGATATGCATATACATATAAGTCACGTTATGCACTTCAATTAATTTGAGAGAAACAAGGAGATTTATTTGAGAAAATGTGTGAATCCAACATGCTTTGCATACAAGACATATAGCATTCAAGTCCAAAATACAATGGTATTTGGCAAAGCAAATGACAAAGGTTTCTAATTAGAATTCAAACCAATTTCACCAATGTCATGGGAAAAGCAAGGATATAGAGATTATTGATTTCAATTTAAGAGTAACTATATCCAACTTTATAAGCGAAACATGGCATGAGCGACTTTGCACCCTATTTAGATTTTTCCGGATAAGATATCCGTATGATAGTAACCATGTTCAACTAATAAAGAAAGAGAGACATTTGGAATGTAAATTCCTTTGAACGGATACAAGATCCTTTATTCATTTTGAGTCTCATTAGCTTTCACACAAGTTTTGCATTTTTAAGAATATGCAATCATCAATTCATGCTTTTCATGTGAGCATGTTGTATGAATTTCATGCTTTTTCATTTAGCATAAGCATGTTATTTAAGAAACATCATGTCATGGAGATAACTATAGGTCATTCACATCATACTTCCTATGTAAATCTCCTAGTCCAAAATGCATGTTTGAACATAAATATGACATGGATTGTAGACAAGCAAGGTTCACACTTATAGAATTGAAAGCATATATACATATGTACAACCAAGCTTACTCAAGCAATCAAAAGAAGAGGCATAAGTTATTTCAAATTTTTTGCAAGATTACATGAATGCAAAATAGCTCTCTTTGCTTGAGTTCCCCATATGGGGTCAATCATAGAACATCACTCCACAAGACATATCCCAATAGATCTACTAAGAGTTTTAAAATCGAGTAGCATCTAAGGGTTTAGTAAATAAGTCCGCAAGTTGATCATTAGTACCTACATGTTCAAGTACTATGCATTTATTTTCAACAAGCTCTCTAATGAAGTGATGGCGGATGTCAATATGCTTAGTTCTAGAATGTTGAACCGGATTCTTGGAAATATTAATAGCACTCATGTTATCACAAAAGAGAGTGAGAGTACCTTGGTTGAATCCGTAGTCTACAAGCATTTGTTTCATCCATAGGAGTTGTGTGCATCCACTCCCCGCGGCTATGTACTCGGCCTCGGCCGTGGACAAGGAAATCGAGTTTTGCTTCTTGCAAAACCAAGACACCAAGTTGTTGCCTAGAAAGAAGCAACCGCCCGATGTGCTCTTCCTCATCACAATTTCCTGCCCAATCCGCATCACTAAAGCCAACTAGACTAGCATTAGTGTCAAAAGAGTACCAAATCCCATAGTTGGATGTCCCATTCACATAGCGAATGATCCTCTTCACGGAAGAGAGGTGGGACTCCTTAGGATCCGCTTGGTACCTAGCACACACACCCACACTAAAAGATATATCGGGCCTACTTGCGGTCAAATAAAGCAAGCTACCTATCATGCCACGATATAGAGTTTGTTCCACACTTTTACCACTAGCATCCTTGCTTAGCTTCAAAGTGGTACTCATGGGTGTATCACAATGTTTGGCTTTCTCTAAACCAAACTTCTTCACTAGGTTCTTAGCATATTTGGCTTGGGTTATGAAAATCCCATCATGCATTTGCCTAATTTGCAAACCTAGGAAGTAACTAAGCTCACCAACAAGACTCATCTCAAATTCAAGAGACATGACATCAACAAATTGTTGGACTTTGGTGTTGTTGGTGGAGCCAAAAACTATATCATCAACATATATTTGAGCTATGAAAAGCTCATCATTGTCTCTCTTGATGAATAGTGTCTTGTCAACACTACCTCTTGTGTAGTTGTTGTCAACAAGAAATTGAGTGAGGCGCTCATACCAAGCCCTCGGTGCTTGTTTCAACCCATAAAGTGCCTTCTTGAGGCGATAGACATGATTGGGGTGGTGTGCATCCACAAACCCCTTAGGTTGTTCAACAAACACTTCCTCTTGCAAGAAGCCATTGAGGAAGGCACTCTTGACGTCCATTTGGTGCAATTTGAACTTGTGCACACAAGAGATGGACAAGAGAAGCCTAATGGACTCTAAGCGGGCAACGGGAGCAAAAGTCTCCTCAAAGTCGATACCCTCAATTTGAGAGTACCCTTGTGCTACAAGTCTAGCCTTGTTCCGCACTATGTTGCCATCCTCATCGGATTTGTTCCTAAATATCCATTTGGTGCCTATGACATTAGTGGTCTTAGGCCTAGGAACTAGAGTCCAAACCTCATTCCTTTCGAATTGGCTTAGCTCTTCTTGCATGGCAAGAACCCAAAATTCATCATTTAAGGCTTCTTCAACCTTTTTGGGTTCAATTTGAGAGGTGTAACATGTATAGCTAATAAGATTAGCAAGTTGGCGTCTAGTCCTAACACCCTCATTTACCTCTCCAATGATATCTTCTTTATCATGGAGTTTCCTAACCCATGGAGCGGGTTCTTTAGAGTCCAAGAGAGGAACTCTATCAATAGGTTGTGTGCCATCATTGTTGACATTAGATGTCCCAACATTAGGCGACACCACAACCTTCTCCAAAGGAGAATCATCACTAAAAATAACCTCCTCCTCATGATCATTAGACTTGAGCCTAGTATCATCAAATACGACATTGGATGATTCCATAACACTTAGAGTCTTTAAATTGAAAACTCTATAGGCTCTACTATTTAAGGCATAGCCAATAAAAATACCCTCATCACTCTTAGCATCAAACTTGCCAAGTTGATCACGGTCATTCAAAATGTAGCATTTGCTTCCAAAAGTGTGGAAGTAGCTAACATTTGGCCTCTTGCCTTTCCATAACTCATAGGAGGTGTTTCTAGTACCGGGCCTTAGGAACACTCTATTTCCTATATAGCAAGCCGTGTTAATGGCTTCGGCCCATAGGTTCCTAGGGACATTGTTGCTAAGCAACATCACACGGGCCATCTCTTGGAGGACCCTATTCTTCCTCTCAACAACTCCATTTTGTTGAGGTGTCCTAGGAGCAGAAAATTCATGGGAGATGCCTAAACCATTACAAAAGGTTTCAAAGGTGGCATTCTCAAATTCTCTCCCATGGTCACTTCTAATCCGTTTAATGCTTCTAATGTTAGAATTCATTTCATTTTGCAATTTAGTACAAAGCATTTTAAACTTATCAAAAGTTTCGGATTTTTCTCTAAGAAAATATGTCCATGTAAATCTAGAGAAATCATCAACACAAACAAAAATGTATCTCTTTCCACCCAAACTTTCGGTTTGCATGGGACCCATGAGGTCCATGTGGAGAAGCTCAAGTGGCTCCTTGGTGGTGAGATACTTACCCTTTTTGTGCATGCTTTTGGTTTGCTTTCCTTGTTGGCAAGGTCCACAAATACCATTGGCTTTCTTCCCAAGCTTAGGGAGGCCACGCACACAATTGAACTTTCCAAGGGTCCGTAGATCCCTAAAGTTCATGTGGCCAAGTCTTTCATGCCACAACTCAATTTGCTCATCCATGGACACATGATTAGATACAATTCTAGCTTCAAGACAATAACAATTGTCGCTAGATCTCATGCCCTTCAACAAGGTTTGTCCATCGGGTTTAAGGATAGAGCAATAATCTTTAGAGAACAAGACGGAATATCCTTCATCACTAAGATGTGAAATGCTAATTAAATTGGCTTTCAAGCCATCAACAAATAAAGCATTGGATAAGGAGGGTAATCCGGGAACGGAAATGGTTCCTTTCCCTACAACATTTCTTTTGGATCCATCACCAAAAGTGACATTTCCACCTTCCTCCATAACAAGAGTCTCGAAGAAACTCTTGTTTCCCGTCATGTGCCTAGAGCACCCACTATCCAAGTACCAAAAATTAGAAGAATTTGCCTTCAAGGCTATTTGTGCAACATGGCAAACATTTTCATTCTTTCTAATCCACTTAGCAACAATTTTAGCTTTCTTAGTGGCCTTTGGTACATGTGCTCTACTATTTCTAGGATCATGCAAATCAACATTTTCATTCCTAGAAACATGCATCTTGGCTCTATTCTTTCTCTTTTCAATCATGCTTTGTTTTCTACACATTTTAATATATTGAAAGCAATTTGGTCTAATATGACCATCACAACCACAAAAGTGACAAATAGGAATGAAAAAGGAATCATACCTCGCCTTTGAGTACGTCCATGTCTTTGTGGATATGGGGTTCAATCCATCTTCGTTGTTGAACCGGTCTTGGTTGCTTCCAAGCTTGAGGTTGCATGATTGGTCTCTTTCCTTTGTGAGCCAATTTGGGAGGAGTGTTGGCTTGAGGAACCTTAGGAGGTTGAGCTTGAGTTTTCCTTCTTGGCCCCATTTTCACTTGTGCATTAGAACTTTGTCCTATTTCTAACTTTTCTAGGAGGTTGCACAAATGAAGTTTCTTCATTCTTCAAGCTCTTGACAAATATGGTCTTGTTAGAGGTTGAGATTTTCTTGCCATCTTCATACCCAAGACCTCTCTTGTCACTTGGACTCTTTCCAACACCAAGTAAATGATCAAGCTTCTTGGTGCTAGAATCTATCCTAGCCAAGGACCCTTTAGCTTCTACAAGTTCCCTCTTCAAGCCTTCTTCACTTCTCTTGGACAAGTCTAACTCCTCAATTAGCTTATCCTCTCTCCTCTTCAATCTTTCCACTTGTTCACTTAAGTGGTCATTGTGAGCCGAAAGTTCAAGGTTTTCTTCTCTCAACCTCTCAATCTTTCTTGTGCTTTTAAGTGCTAAATCATTGAACTCGGCATGGTATTTAGCAAGCACCTTTTGCTCCACAAACTTCTTCTTGGAACTAGAAGAGGAGTCACTTTCTTCTTCACTAGAGTCAATTTCCTCTTGACTCAAATCTTCCTTTTCACTAGCACTTTTGCTCTTGTGAGAAGATGCAAAAGCTAGGAAGTTAGCCATGAGCTCTTCCTCACTTGAAGACTCATCTTCCTCATTGGAACCATCACTACCCACTCCATGTGGCGGCCATCACTTTACCCTTCTTCCTCTCATTGTGATTCGCACATTCGGGGGCAAAGTGACCAATCCCACCACACTCAAAGCATCGGACCCCTTTCCTTTCGGTCCTCTCTTGTCTAGGCTCAAACTTCTTGAAGGAACTCTTTTTCTTCAAATCTTGTCCTCTTGACCCAAATCCCTTCTTCTTCTTGAACCCCATAACCTTGTTGAACCGTTTCACAAATAAGGCAAGGTCTTCATCCGATTCATGCTTTGCCTCCTTTTCATCCTTAGATGCTTTCAAAGCTATTCCTTTAGACTTCTTAGGAGGAGTAGTGTTGCTAGGAGCCTTCCTAGACTCATATGCAAGGAGACGCCCAATTACCTCACTTGGCTTCATATCCATGTAGCCACTATTTTCTTCTATGGCCGTCACCTTTGATTCAAACCTATCGGGGAGAGATCTCATAATTTTTTGCTTGACTCTCCTATCCGAATACGGGTCTCCGAGTTGATGGCTTTGATTTACTATGTCCATCAATTTGATTTCGAAGTCGTTGAAGCATTCATCCTCTCCCATCCTAAGTAACTCAAATTGAGTTTGGAGGACTTGAAGCTTGGACTCCTTCACCACCTCGGTTCCCTCATGTGCAACTTGAAGGATGTCCCATGCCACTTTGGCAATTTGAGTATTCTGAATAAGCTTGTACTGATTCTCATCCATGGCACACATAATGGCATGCATCGCCTTCCTATTCCACTTAGAAGCCTCAAACTCTTGCGCGTTCCATTGCGCCTTAGGCTTCAAAACATCTTGTCCTCCACCCGCGGGAGTCATCATAGGGAGATCATATCCGTCTTCCACCGCCATCCATGCACGGTCATGAATTTGGCATATGTAGGATTCCATCTTCCCTTTCCATTGGGAATAGTTCAAACCGGTAAGAAGTGGAGGCCTTGTGCTAGAAGCTCCTTCGTGGCCACCACCATTTCCACCGTTTCCACTCATAGTGTTTATGAATGAATGAAATGAATGCAAATGTATGAATAATCAAAAATCACACAAAATGCAAAACACACCAAAATAAAGCAAGGATCACCTATGTATGTCTAGGAACCCGCTCTGATACCAATTGAAACTAAATATACCACGGTGTGTATAAAGCTATCTAGAGGGGGGTGAATAGATTTTACGCTTTTTACCCAATTTTTCGTGTTAGTCAAAATTACGAAATTACCCTCAAGATAATATAAACAAGCAAGTGTAATATGGTGCGGAAATTAAATTAACACTTGAATTTTTACGTGGAAACCCTCACGGGAAAAACCACGGGCTATGTAAGTAAGCCACACTCGAACCTCGAATCCACTAAATGTGCAAACGATTACAACCTAATCCCGGAAGTAATCACACACCTACCTAATCCCGGTATGAGTGAACCTAGTCCAATTTGCTTGCGATCTAAGCAACCTAATCCCGATTGCTACACACAAGACTTAGCTTCTCTTGAAGAGAATACAACCCTAAGTGAATATATGAAAATATCCAAAATGCAACATAGAGCAAGGGAAACCCTATATGCTTATCTAAGATGATTAATATGCAATTAAGAACAATCCTAGATATCAAAACTAAATGACATGTCAAATAGTTAAGCTAATCAATATCAAGTATAAAACCTAATATGCTAGCACAATACAACTTCTCAAACATACATCATACTAATCTCAATTTTGTATCTAGAGCATACAAAATAACAATCAAGTAATTAATTGAGATTTGCTAGATAAATTAAACACAAAATATGTAAGATATTAGTGAAAAGCTTACCAAGCAAAGTATGATGAAGATTCCATGCTAGATGACATCTAGATGATCTAAGATGATGCTAGATGATGATTGATGATCATGAAATTGTGTTTGAGTAATTAAAAATGAGTTCTTTGTGTATTTTTCTTCTCTTGAAAAATATCCTAAGTATGAAGCATGAATAAGAACTCTTGTAATGACCTAAAATCAAGTTAGCATATATATAGAGGCCATAAGTGAAGTGAGGTCGTTTTGAAAACTCGCCAGAAAATACTCTGTGCGCTGGTGGACCAGCGCAGGACCAGCGCACAAGCCAATTTTGGCTTGAGCGCTGGACGTCAGGCGCTGCCACCAGCGCCAGTCCAGCGGCGCCATACTGGGCGATCGGCGCTGGTGGCCGGCGCTGGTCCACACCAGCGCACGACCAGCGGCGCGCCACTGGGCGATTTGCGCCGGTGAGCGGCGCTGGTCGACCGGCGCTGGTGGACCAGCGCACAGCCCCAAAATTTGCATCCCACATGCAATGATGCAAGGGGTGCAAAGTCAAACAAGATGCATCCTAAAAGCCTAAATGCTATGATGTTTTCAACACAAGATGCAATCATAAAATCAAGCAAGAAGAGATGTAAATAATCATTTATGCACAACAAAAAGAAACAACATACAAAGATTAAACATATGCATGAGTTGTGAGTGTGTGCAACTATCTCTTCAAGACAAGAAAGCACTTAGAATTACCTTTGGTGCTTGTCAATAATGAGGTCTTCAAAGGGCCTAATGCACTAACAACATTTAAACTACCCTTACAAAGTATCCCCATTTATGGTTTTCACGAAATAAGCCATTAAAACAACGGGAATCCTTACATAATTTAAAAGAGGCTTGGTATTTAAAATCTAAAATAAGGAAATTAATCAAATCTTACCAAGCAAGTTGTGATGATGCAAACCCATACATGGATGCACTCTATATAGACATAGGAGATGCAATATGAACTTTGATGCAAAAGGGGTTTGATTTGAGTGGTTAAAGGTGAATTCTTGATTTGATTTTCTCTCAAAATCTAACTTTGAAGTTTAGGGTTCTTAAGAGTCAAGAACTTGGTTAGATAATGAGAAAGTGTGATATTTATAGACATCAAGAAGAGGGCAAGTGAAAAGACAATTTTGCCCCTGAATCACACTATCGCGGTTGCTCTGTGGCTTGACTGCCGCGGTTTTCAAAAACCGCGGCACTGAAACCGCGGCGGGCGTCACAACACAAAGCTTTTTTCAAGCGACTCAAAACATGACCAAACGACATCGAAACCTTTCATATATATACCATTGGAAAGGTATGGAAGTCTACTTTCTACTCCAATTAACAAAACATGATTTGGATAACTGTAGAAAATTTATGGTCATTTGAGTGACCAAAGGTCAGATTCGGATAACACTGTGATGCCCTGTTTTAGTGGTCACTTTGTAAATTTCAAACCAATCCAAACGGTCATGAAATATTACGAATATATATATACCGTTAGAAAGGTATGGGTGTCTAATTTGTGCAGAAATTTTCAAAACTCATTTTGAAGCTTTGTGTAAAAAGCTATGGTCACACGACCATGCAAAGGTCATTTTTGAAAACACTTAAAACATTGAAATCCAATCATTTGAAACTAGACACCTTACTCCAATCAACCCAACCAACTAAAGCTACCACTTATCCAAGAGAAGAATGAGATCTTCTCAAGTGGTCAACCATCGCGCTAAGACAAGCACACCATCGTGCAAGCGCGGACGTTTCCGATCACACAAATGGAAACGAATTACACCACTTAGACTAATCATGAAGTGCAAGTGTGGGTATTGAATGCATCATAATGCCTATCATGTCATGGCATTTCATAGAACAAGATGCAATCATTAAATGCAAAAGAGATATTAATAAATCAATAAGCACAATGCACAAAAATATAAACACAACATTCAAGAATAAAGTTATGCATGTTGTGTGTGTGCAACTATATCTCTTCAAGACAATGTAAGCACTAGATATATACCTTGGTGCTTGTCCTTTTGAGGTCTTGGAAAGGGTCTTGATCTTCAACTAATCACCTAGACTACCCTTACAACCAAACCCCAACTTGTGGTTTGACCACGAAATAAGCCAATCAATAAAAGGAATCCTTACAATCTCCCCCTTTGGCTATTTCGTGACAAACCACCACTCACAATGATTCCCACAACATAATAGAAACTACGGTCAACTATGATTTTCTACATTACAAAGAGATAAGATAAATATCTGAAGCCTTCAATCTCAAGTAGAACAATCAATCCCTGAAAGATAAGTTTATATACTTTCCAATACAAGAAAAGGTGAGATGAATCAGTGAGATAAAACAGCATTTGCATTTAAGAATTCAAGAACAACATCATGCAATGTAAGTATGTGCAAATGCTCCCCCTCAAAGGGTTACTCCCCCTTAATTAGTATTCTCCCCAACGTGCACAAATGCTACAACAATTTGCACCTCCCCTTACCACATCCTACTCCCCCTTTTTGTCATGATATAGGCAAAGTAGTCCCCACCGGGTCACTCAAGGTAAAAGAGAGATAGTAGCATTCTAGTATTTGCATAATCAATATAATCACTTTATGCAATCTCAATTAATTGGAGAGAAACCGGAGATTTATTTAAGGAAAATGTGTGAATCAATAATTGCTTTGCATACAAGACATGTAGCATTTAAGTCCAAATCCATGGTATTTGGCAAAGCAATGACAAAGGTTTTCAATATGAATTCAAACCAATTTCACCAATTCATGAGAAAGCAAGGATATAGGTTTTCATTGATTTTAATTTAAGAACAACTATATCCAACTTTATAAGCCAAACATGTCATGAGCGACATTGCACCCTACTTGATTTTTCCGGATAAGATATCCGTGTGATAGTAGACATGTTCAACCAATAAAGAAAGAGACATTTGGATTGTAAATCCTTGAAAGGATACAAGATCCTTTTTCATTGAGTCTCATAAGCTTTTTCACACATTTTTTGCAGTTAAGAAATGCAATCATCAAAACATGCTTTTTAAGATTAGCATTTAGCATGTCATTTAACAATCATCATGTCATGGAGATCATTATAGGTCATTCAAATTTTATCCTATGTATATATCTCCTAGTCCAAAAATGCATGTTTGAACATAAATGACATGGATGCAATACAAGCATTGATCACACTTATTGATAGAAATATATATACATAGGTAACCAAGCTTACTCAACCAATAAAAAGAGGCATAAGATATTTCAAATTTTTTCAAGTGACAAGATGCAAATAGCTCTCTTTGCTCAAGTTCCCCATATGGGGTCAATTTTCCATACCTCTTCAAAGAAGGGTATGAGGTCCTATGGACCTACCAAGTCCTTTGGACTTAGTTGAACCTATTTGAGACTTGTTAGTCTCGTAGCAAGCGGTTCATTCTTATTAATCCACTTAGGTGACACTAAGTCAATCCTAGTAGACAAAGGTTCAAGAGTACAAGATGAAAAGGATTAGCATGATTTTCTTCCTTTTTATGAAGCATCTTAGCTCTAGCCTTTTTCTTGTCAAACATGCTTTAGCTCTACACATTTCAATGTAATGCAAGCAATTTGGTCTAATATGACCATAATACCACAAAAATGACAAGTGGGAAAAAGGTTAGGAATCATACCATTCCCTTGAGCATGGATGGGTGCTTTCCCTTGTCGTTGTGGTTGTCTTGGTTTGTTGGATAGATCTCTCCTCCTTTGTTGATAACCAAGACGAGGTTGCTTGCTTGTCTGAGCTTGCATGTCTGAACTCTTCCCATGTTTTTTTGAGTTTGAGGAAGATAAGGTGAGGAGCCCTTTGGGTGTGAGCTTGAGCTTGACCTTTTGTGCCACAACCACTTGGGCACTTCTTGAACACTCCTCCTAGGTCCATCTTCTTCCTAGGGTGTTGAGGAGGAGGGGACATATTGAAGTCCATCATGACCAAGGATGTCTTGCTTGTGGAGGAGGCATCCTTGTCATCAATGTAGCCAACCTCTCTTGTCACTTGGCTTTCTTCCTACTCCCAACATGTGGTCAAGCTTTTTGGTGCTTGAAGTCATTTTAGCCATTAAGACCTTAACTTCTTCAAGCTCTCTTTCTAGCTCTTCTTCTCTCCTCTTAGATAAGGCTAAGTCTTCTTTTAGCTTATCTTCATCCGCCATGGATCTTACCACTTCTCACACAAGTGGTCTACTAGTGTTGAAAGCTCTAGATTCTCTTCTTTTAATCTTCCAATTCTTCCTTGTTCCTCATCATTGAGCTCTCAACTTTGACTTTGTAGTCTTAAGATCCATACACTCCACATTTCCATTTGTGGAGTTAATGACAAATATTCAACACTTGTGTCATCTCCTCTAATCTCCATTTCACCAATGAGTCATCTCCTTCATCAAGATCATCAAATTTGTCTCTTGATGAGGAATGAGCCAAATCCCCTATGAGTAGCTACGCCAACTACTTCTATATCTAGTTTCTTCTTGGGGATTACAAGTAAGAGCAACTATGCCTCTTCTTCAACCTCTACACTCTTGGCTCCAAATTCTGTGTAGATGATGGCAAGTTCTTCATCACTTGAAGGATTTTCGTCATCTTCATATTTATCCCATAAGGTGGCCAACGCCTTCCCTTTTCTTCTATCCTTCAAGTTTCCACACTCCGGGGATAAATGCCCGAATCCTTCCATTCGTAGCACTGAATCCCCTCTCTTGAAGACACTCCTTGGTTTGACTTGTCATTGAGTCCCATGTCTTCAATAGAGATACCCTCCTTCTTGTCATGCTTCGAAGTCTCCAAAGCAATTATCTTCTTCTTTTCTTAGGAGGTGAGGTGGTCAACTTCTTCTTAGGAGATGAGGTGGTTAATTTCACAAATCTCCTAAATCTCTCTAGTAAGAGAGACATCTCCTCAACGGAGTTAATTTCTTCTCTCATGAAATCACTCATACTGTTTGCGTTGAATGAATGCAAAAGAAAGAATTCAAATGTATGAAGAAAAAATCAAACAAACATACAATGCAAAAACACACCAATAATGAGCAAAGGATCACCTAAGTATATCTAGGACCCGCTCTGATACCAATTGAAACTAATTATAGCACGGTGTGTATAAAACTATCTAGAGGGGGGTGAATAGATTTTACGCTTTTTACCCAATTTTCGTTTTTAGTAGTCAAATTTAGGAAAATGCCCCAACTAGACATATAATAATCAAGTGTAATATGGTGGCGGAAATATAAACGACACTTGATTTTTACGTGGAAACCCTCACGGGAAAAACCACGGGCTATAAGTGCGCCACACTCGAACTCGAATCCACTAATTGTGATAACGTAAACAACCTAATCCAGGTTTGACGGCCTAATCCCGGCCAATATCCCACTACCACTACCCCAGGCCTTAAAATGGACCTAGTCCAATTTGCTCATGTGACCACCTAATCCCGGTGTCCGACCTAATCTCGGTCTATCACACAAGACTTACAATCTCCTAAGAGATCAAACAACCCTATGTGAATATGCAATGATATCCAATATTGCAATAAGAGCTAGGGTACTCTAAATGCTTACCTAGATTATAAGATGACAATATAATCAATCCTAGATATCACATGTAGCTATATGACATGGCATATAACTTTAGCTAAGTAAAGGATAACCAATCCTAGATACAAAGCTATCACAAACAACACTCAATCAATACATCACAATAATCTCTTTTCTTGTATTTAGCATATGATTCTAAAACATACAAGTATTTAAAGAGATGGCTTGGTATTTAAAATACTAAATAATATGAAATTAATCAAAATCTTACCAAGCAAGTTGTGATGATGCAAACCCATACATGGATGCACTCTATATAGACATAGGAGATGCAATATGAAATTTGATGCAAAAGGGGTTTATTTGAGTGGTTAAAGGGAATTCTTGATTTGATTTTCTCTCAAAATCTAACTTTGAAGTTTAGGGTTCTTAAGAGTCAAGAACTGTTCAGATAATGAGAAAGTGTGATATTTATAGACATCAAGAATAGGGCAAGTGAAAGACAATTTTGCCCCTGAATCACACTATCGCGGTTGCTCTGTGGCTCGACTACCGCGGTTTCAAAAACCGCGGCACTGAACCGCGGCGGGCGTCACAGCACAAAGCTTGATTTTCAAGCGACTCAAAACATGACCAAACGACATCGAAACCTTTCATATAATATACCGTTGGAAAGGTATGGAAGTCTACTTTCTACTCCAATTAACAAAACTGATTTGGATAACTGTAGAAAAAGTTATGGTCATTTGAGTGACCAAGGTCAGATTCGGATAACAGCTGTGATGCCCTGTTTTAGTGGTCACTTTGGAAATTTCAAAACCAATCCAAACGGTCATGAAATTACGAATAATATACCGTTAGAAAGGTATGGGTGTCTAGTTTGTATAGAAATTTTCAAAACTCATTTTGAAGCTTTGTGTAAAAAGCTATGGTCACACGCCATGCAAAGGTCAGTTTTGAAAACACTTAAAATTGAAATCCAATCTTTTGAAACTAGACACCTTACTCCAATCAACCCAACCAAACTAAAGCTACCACTTATCCAAGAGAAGAATGAGATCTTCTCAAGTGGTCAACCATCGCGCTAAGACAAGCACACCATCGTGCAAGCGCGGACGTTTCCGATCACACAAATGGAAACGAATTACACCACACTTAAGACTAATCATGAAGTGCAGTGTGGGTATTGAATGCATCATAATGCCTATCATGTCATGGCATTTCATAGACAAGATGCAATCAATTAAATGCAAGAAGAGATATTAAATAAATCAATAAAGCACAATGCACACAAAATATAAACACAACATTCAAGAAAAAAGTTATGCAGTTGTGTGTGTGTGCAACTATATCTCTTCAAGACAATGTAAGCACTAGATATATACCTTTGGTGCTTGTCCTTTTGAGGTCTTGGAAAGGTCTTGATCTTCAACTAATCACCTAGACTACCCTTACAACCAAACCCCAACTGTGGTTTGACCACGAAATAACCAATCAATAAAAGGGAATCCTTACATGAAGATTCAACATACATGTCGTTACTCCTTACTTCTTATAAGTAACATTCAAAATAATAAAATCAAACTAATATGACTTATACATTTAGCTAGGGTATATTTATATTCCATAAATTTTTTAAGTTTTATAGGCAATCGATTTTGATATGAGAGAATAAACTTTCTATAGATAGAAAATTTGTAAATTTGATTATATAAATGGAAAGTTAGAAAAACTTGTTTCACAATGTTAAGAAATTTTGTTGTCTCGTAGATGTTAATTAATTTCTAGACAAATTAGCAACATTTACGTATGGAATCATTCTAGGATAAATGAAGTACTTCGTATATTATTAGAACAAATAAGTGATAATAACAACTATCTATAAATAAAAAGGAAATTCTTTTAACGGACAAATTCTATGTATTGGTTTCAACGGATGTTTTTAGAAAAAATTAGTTTCCAAAATACAGGGTGCGTGTTCCTTAGCGGATATTTTTCTAGCTAGTTACGATTGATTCGATCACAACCTAAGCAATAGGCGTACACAATAATATTTTCGTATCTTAAATGACTTATTATTTTACGCCAAATAATTTATATTCTACTATTTTTTATTTATTATTGTCATTTCGAAACAATTATTTGAATATGAAAGAGTAAAATATCGAATGCAAAGATAACGAAAAGGAAGAAAAGAAAAGAAAGCGATTTTATGTAAATTTTGCATCCTGCTACACACTTCGTAATTTCCGAACGTGGTTTTTTGTTTTGACTTATCTCGACAACTGATAAGGTAACGGATCAGAAGTTTACCACTACGTAAATTACTCCATAAAGTGGGGATCCGATTCATGCATGTTTGCATTTTCACATGATGTTTTAATTAATCATATCATTAAATTGTAAGATGATTGAGCAAGGTTTATGTATGTAATAATAACGTAATATCAATTGAAACACTTTTTAATATCAGTTCTAATTTCAATAAATACGAAGTAAAGAATTAATGTAACGCTTTAAAAACATAACTCGGACGTTGCTATATTCTAACTTCTTATAAATGAGCTTGGCATCCCCCATTCCAACACCATCAAGAAAGTAAAGGGATCTGTAACGAACACCTTTTAATAAGAAGCGAAAGTGTATAACAGATTATTCTCTTAAGTTTATGGCAGGTTTCGGTAGGTACTCTTGCTTAATCGCTTTTTTCTTGTTAAGCGAGATCGTCATTCTATCACCCGTTCTTGCTGGTCACAATCTGGAACAAGTTGTTCCTCTTCCCCCGTTGCCAGCGAGCACTCACAATTTCTTGGAGCAATGTGCTGCAAAACTGCAAACAGGGTGCGCTGATCAGCTCGTAGCAAGCTTATTCGGAGTTGGAACAGTCTCACGTGCTTGTTGTCTTAACCTTGCTACGTTCGGACGACCTTGCTATGATGAGTTTTTGGTTGTAACTCTTCCTTACCACAAAGAAGTGGATGCAGCCAAAGTTATTGCTAAGAGTGAAAGGTTTGGAACGATGTGCAACAATCAAACCCTCTACTTGAACGAAATAAATTGTTTTATTTATTAAACATTGTGATACAATAACATAGAGAGAGAGATATAGTATAAAGGTTTATCTTCATCATTATGCATTTTTATGTGTACGGAAAACTATTCACACAAAACTAATATTTATTTTACTCTTACGTCAACCGCCTTTTAATAAGTTTTATGCAATACGTAAGAATTTGACGGTCGTTTTACCTTGCCTTGTGTTACCAGTAGAAATGAATAAATGTCTTTGTAAAATAACATTAACTTAGCAGTAAAATTTAATAAAACCACTGCTGCGAATGATGAATAAGCCAACGTAGTTATATATGTGAAGTTTAATCGTGTTCGTAAATTGAAAAGCAAACAGTACCATGACTCTCGTCTTTAAATTTTAACGTACTGGGCAATCTAGAATTTGAAGATTCAACATACACGTCGTTACTCGTTACTTCTCATAAGTAATTCAAAATAATGATAAATCAAAAACTAATAGACTTATTACATTTAGCTAGGGTATATTTATATTCCATTAAGTTTTTAAGTTTTATAGGCGATCGATTTTGATATGAGAGAATAAACTTTCTTTAGATAGAAAATTTGTAAATTTGATTCGTAGAAATGGAAAGTTAGATAACTTGTTTCACAAAGTTAGAAAGTTTTTGTTGTCTCGCATATGGTAATTAATTTCTAGACAAAATTAGCACATTTACAGATGGAATCTGACACAGCGGGGTATGGCGAAAATAAGAATGATCACTTTGTCGAACCCTGAGGCACACTCAGACGAACCTTGATGCAGCGACCGATAGTAACCCAAGCATGGATCGCCATGCAGGGGCCATCATTCCCTAATCTACGTTAGAAAACGGCGCTCTCGAATCCTCAAAGAGCATGTCGAATCCACGACTGATAAGTGTTCCAAAGAACGATTTTATTGAGTATGAAAAGTTACAATAATTGGAAATAATAAGACTATTTATAATAAATTAACCCTAATACGACTCAAATACAGCATTTTTAAAAGACTAAACAGGAAAAGATAAAAACTAATCAGAATCTTCTAAGATTCATGATTCCTAACTTGATTGAAAAACAAAGATCAATTCTACCTAAAAGGTAAGTTTGATTTATTTCGAAAACATAAATTTAATTCCTAATCAAACTAAAATAAATAAACTTGCTAAAAGAAACAAAGACCCAAATTTAAAATAATGAAAAGAATACTCGAATAAACTAGGTGTGTATTAATAAATATATCTAGAGGGGGGTGAATAGATTTTGACTATTATTACCCAATTTTCGCATGCAAGTCAATTTTACGAAAATAACCCTACTAGTCAAAAATACAAGCAAGTGTAATATAGTGCGGAATTTAAATAACACTTGATGTATACGTGGAAACCCAACCATTGGGAAAAACCACGGGCCGTATAATGCGCCACACTCGAACCTCGAAATCCACTAATTGAATGGAGTTTACAACTTATGTAGACGTCGTCTAACACTCCGGTCAATAACCCCCCCTTCTACCATGCGAGCCTTTAAAAGTGGCTCTAGTCCAATTGCTTGAGGCCTAAGCAATCTTAGCCTCAAGACTTAATTCTCTATGAAGAGATTATGCAACCTATGTGAATATGTATGAATATTCAAATAACAAACAGGCTAGGGAACCTTAGATGCTTATCTAAGATGATGATATATTCAATTAAATCAACCCTAGATATCAAGAGCTAGATGACATGTCAAATAGCTTAGCTAATCAAGATTAGTCAAAACCTAATTAGCTATCACAATACAACACTCAATCAATTCATCACAATTAATTCTCTATTCTTGTATTTATCATATGATCAAAACATACAAGTAAATTAAAAGAGAATAGCTTCATAGTAAAAATACTAAAATAAGATGAACTTAATCAAAATCTTACCAAGCAAGTTGTGATGATGCAAACCCATACATGGATGCTTTCTATATAGACATAGAATGCAATATGAAATTTGATGCACAAAGGATTTGATTTGAGTGGTTAAAGGTGAGTTCTTTTGTATTTCTCTTTGCTTGAAAAATTCTAAGTATGAAATCTGAAATCAACTCACTTGAATGACCTAAAGTCAAAGTGGCATATATATAGGAGGTCAAACCAAAGTGTGGTCGTTTTGAAAATGACACCTATTTTTGCCTTGGGCGTTGCACGTAGAGCGCTTCTGTACAGCGCCTGTACAACGCCAAGAAACTGGTCTCTCAGGTCTGAGAGGGGCGCTGTACGAACAGCGCTCATAGCGCCTTCCAAAGTTGCCTCAAACCTGATGCATTAAAATGCATTTTTCAACCAGGTCTCATAGAGGCGTTGTACGTACAGCGCCTTCAACAGCACTTTGTACAGCGCCAACACCATGAATGCAATCCTAAGTCTAGAATGAACATGACTTTGGTCATACAAAATGCAATCAGTAAAGCATGCAAGAGAGATGTTAATGAACTTAATGAGCACATAATAACAACACATACACAATCATACAAGAAAATGATTAAGCATGAGATGCGAGTGTGTGTGTGCAACTATCTCTTCAAAGCAATTAAGCACGTAGAAGTTTACCTTTGGTGCTTATCAACCTTGAGGACATGAGAGGGTCTTGAGCTTGAATATCAATCACTTAAGCTACCCTTACATACAATCCCCAACACGTGGTTTTGTCCACGAAATAAGCCAATCAAGATATGGAAATCCTTACAAATAAGACAACACCCAAAACTGTCCTACATCAGTCACCCCTTCTTAAAAAAGAACTCGACCTCGAGTTCGGTTAAAGTACAAGGATTGACAAGTAAACAGAAAACCCATATTCGTCTTGTGGGAGTGGTAGACCCCACCGAAAAATCTCTCCGTAGTCCATCCCAGATCCACATGGCACCACAGTAATCCTTCAACGAAATGTAGAAGATGCCTAAGCTATTTGCCATTGGCGATTCTTATCGGTTGCGGCTTGGTCTGCTGGACACCTGCGGAGGTTTGGACGGCATCGAATCCTCACTACTAGCTTTTCCCATCCCACATAATATTCTCCTCCTCTTAAAAAATAACTCGTCATCGAGTTTGGTAAGGTTTTGTTTAGGTGGATAATACTTGAGATGTACCACCTTGTCATTACCGGCTTGAATGAACTTTCTCAAATGGTAGGAACAATGTTGGATCTTCAAAATCCGAATGAAGAGAAGCAATCTCAAATTACCCCCGAAAAAATCGTGTGGATTTTCAAATAAGTTGTCACCCTCGGAAACTTTTTCAATGGAAATTGATTTAGCTTCCAGTGTGCTTCAACCATGGTTAGATATAGTCTTCAACTTCTAAGATCAGTTGATCGTCTTCAATTCCTTCGATAGTTTCCACTTCATAAGAAATGTCACAGTCTTCAACTTCTATGATTTGATCGTCTTCAATTCCTTCGATAGTTCCACTTCATAAGAAATATCTTCAACTATATTTTCTGCATAACAAAATTCGTCAAAATAATCATCTTGAAGATATTCCTCCTGCATTACTTGTTTCATAACAGGCCATGATTGGATCCTATCCATTCCAAATCTTTTTCGATCTTTAGAAAGTCTTCCCACCAAATTAATGCATCGTTTTTCAAACAATCTTCTACACATAAAACTTTCAGACTTTTTGTGATTCTACGATAGTCAAAATATCTTCAACTTCTTCCAACCAATTAATAAATTCTTTGTTTTCATATGTCCAGAAAAAAAAAATTGAAGTCTTGGTTTAAATCATTATAGCTCGAAAAATAATTATTGTACCAAGTGAACCTTTGAAACCCATTGAGAACTGAAATCAGAGACCCCAAAAAAAAACCCTTGAGAACTGAAATCAGAGTCCCAAAAAAAAAAAACAAAAGTACCAAAATTTGAACCTTGAGAACTGCTTACGAAAATAAATCCACTCGTGGATTCAGGTGCATGCGACTTGATGGATGAGAATGCGCGGCTGTCTTTGGGGCTGATTGTGAATTCTTGAACTATCACACACCTTTTTTTTTCGATTTCTTTTCTCTCTCTTTTTTTTCAATTTTTTTTTTTTTTTTGGTAATATGGAAGGTGAATATGGTGGCTAGGAAGGTAGTTGGTTGTGATACATGGACGTTGAGCCTAGCACAGAGGTAGACTCGGTAGCTCTGATACCAATTGACACAGCGGGTATGGCGAAAATAAGAATGATCACTTTGTCGAACCCTGAAGCACTCAGACGAACCTTGATGCAGCGACCGATAGTTACCAAAGCATGGATCGCCATACAGGGGCCATCATTCCCTAATCTACGTTAGAAAATGGCGCTCTCGAATCCTCAAAGAGCATGTCGAATCCACGACAGATAAATGTTCCAAAGAACGATGTTATTGATTATGAAAAAGTTACAATAATTGGAAATAATAAGACTATTTATAATAAATTAACCCTAATACGACTCGAATACGACATTTTTAAAAAGACTAAACAGGAAAAGATAAATAAATCTTCTAAGATTCATGATTCCTAACTTGACTGAAAAAACAAAGATCAATCTTACCTAAAAGGTAAGTTTGATTTATTTCCAAAACCTAAATTTAATTCCTAATCGAACTAAATAAATAAACTTGCTAAACAAGAAACAAAGACCCAAATTAATAAAATAAGACAACACCCAAAACTGTCCTACATCATAATCATTCTAGGATAAAGAAGTACTTTGTGTATATTATTAGAACAACAAGTGATAAGAAAAACTTATCTGTAAATAAAAAGGAATTCTTTTAACGAACAAATTCTATGTATTTGGTTTCAACGGATGTTTTTTAAAAATTAGTTTCCAAATAACAGGGTGGGTGTTCCTTAGCGATAATTTTCTAGCTAGTTACGAATGACTCGATCACAACCTAAGCATATAGGCATACCATAATATTTTCATATCTTAAATGACTTATTATTTTACGCCAAATAATTTTATATATTCTACTATTTTTTATTTTATTTTGTCATTTGGTAACAATTATTTTGAATATGAAAGAGTAAAATACGAATACAAAGATAACGAAAAGGAAAGAAAAGAAAAAAAAAACAATGTTATGTAAATTTTGCATCTTGCTACACACTTCATAATTTCCGAACGTGGCTTTTGTTTGACTTATCTCGACAACTAATAAGGTAACGGACCAGAAGTTTACCACTACGTAAATTACTCCATAAAGTGGGATCCGATTCATGCATGTTTGGCATTGTCACATGATGTTTTAATTAATCTATCATTAAATTGTAACGATTGAGCAAGATTTATGTATGTAATAATAACGTAATATCAATTGAAACACTTTTTACATATCAGTTCAAGTAATTTCAATAAATACGAAGTAAAGAATTAATGTAACGCTTTAAAAACTTAACTCGGCCGTGGCCTATATTTTAACTTCTTATAAATGAGTTTGGCATCCCCCATTCCAACACCATCAAGAAAGTAAAGGGATACGTAACGAACACCTTTTAATAAGAAAAAAGTATATAACACAATTAATCTCTAAGTTATGGCAGGTTTCAGTAGCTACTCTTACTTAATCGCTTTTTTCTTGTGAGCGAGATCGTCATTCTATCACCTGCTTGCTCGTCGCAATCTGGAACAAGTTGTTCCTCTTCCCCCGTTGCCAGCGAGCACTCACATTTCTTGGAGCAATGTGCTGCAAAACGGCAAACAGGGTGCGCCGATCAGCTCGTAGCAAGCTTATTCGGAGCTGGAACAGTCTCACCTTGTTGTCTTAACCTCGCTACGTTCGGACGACCTTGCTATGACGAGTTTTTTGGTTGTAACTCTTCCTTACCACAAAGAAGTTGATGCAGCCAAGTTATTGCTAAGAGTGAAAAGGTTTGGAACGATTGTGCAACAGTCAAACCCTCTGCTTGAGCGAATAAATTGTTTTATTTATAAACAATGTGATACAATAACATAGAGAGAGAGAGAAAGTAATAAAGGTTAACTTCATCATATGCATTTTTATGTGTACGGAAAACTATTCCCACAAAACTAATATTATTTTTACTCTTACGTCAACCGCCTTTTAATAAGTTTTATGCGATACGTAAGAATTTGACGGTCGTTTTACCTTGCCTTGTGTTACCAGTAGAAATGAATAAAACGTCTTCGTAAATAACATTAACTTAGCCGTAAAATTTAATAAAACCACTGCTGCGAATGATGAATAACCACTGTAGTAGTATATGTGAAGTTTAATCATGTTCATAAATTGAAAAGCAAATAGTACCACGAACTCTCGTCTTTAAATTTTAACGTACTGGGCAATCGTGATTTGAAGATTCAACATACACGTCGTTACTCATTACTTCTATAAGTAACATTCATATAATGATAATCAAAACTAATATGACTTATTACATTTAGCTAGGGTATATTTATATTCCATTAAGTTTTAAGTTTTTATAGGCAATCGATTTTAATATGAGAGAATAAACTTTCTGTGATAGAAATTTGTAAATTTTATTCGTAGAAATGGAAAGTTGAAAAGTTGTTTCACAAAGTTAAGAAGCTTTGTTTCTCTCAGATATTAATTATTTTCTAGACAAAATTAGTAATATTTACATTGTCATGGAATCGTTCTAGGATAAATGAAGTACATTGTGTATTTATTTAAATTACTTTGTTGGAACAAAAAGTGATAATACAACTTTATCTATAATAAAAATGAAATTCTTTTCACAAACAAATTCTATGTATTTGGTTTCGACGGATGTTTTGCAAAAAAATTAGTTTACAAAAAAAAGGTGGGTGTTCCTTAGCGAACAATTTTTCTAGCTAGTTACGAATGACTCCATCACAACCTATTGAAAGTATACAACATAGTTTTTTTTTTTTGAAGCTGCTATAATATTATTAAAATAAAGGGGAGCCAAAGAGGTAAAAAAATGAGACAGAGCAAAGCAAAACACCAAGGCCTGCACATACCCCCAAACCCAGAAAACCAAACCCAAGCCCGCATAGGAGAGGCAACAACAAACAATCAAAAACTAACCAGATACATTAGAAACCCACAACAGCCACAACAACCCTGCAGAACGCCACTGCCAACAAAACACCACTAAAACAACAACAGCAATACACTAACAAGCTAGCAGCGACGCACACACACAGACAACAAAAACCTCTCAAAGCCCCATTCCAACCTATCTCTTGTAAACCAAACCCTGCCTTGGCCAAGTTGTCCGCCAGAGACACTTCTTGGAGTATACTTGATGGAAACCGAATCTGTAGACAAGGTCAATTGCCTAATGTCATATATCAAGTTAACAAGACTTAGCTTACCAAACCTTTCCCCATTAATCCAAGAGACCACCGATTTAGAGTCACTCATAATTGATATGTTGATTCAAAACCTCATTCTCGAAGATATCAATCACAAGCTCTATGAATAGCTAAGACTTCAGCCATAATTGAATCTGCGATGCCAACAGAGAAGAAATGGCATAAGACTTTCCTCGCGCATCACGCAACACACCCCAATTCCTGCCAATCCCGGATTACCTTTAGAGGAACCATCCACATTGAACATAAGATCATGATCCATAGGAGGGACCATGGACGATGCAGCTTCACCTTCGGATGTTGATTATCAATACACCTCTCCGCCACATCTAACAACAGAATTGTTAGATCATCACCAGAACCAGCTCCAAAACTTTTGAACCAACAGGCCACTCTAAATCTGATAGAGTCCAAAGCCAAGATAAATTGCTTCCTTTCCTCCAAAAACCAAACAATTTCGGAACTCCCAAATAGTCCAACAATTGAACAAAACAAAACGTTCCAACCCTTGCCTTGATTTGGAATCGCACAAACTTGACTAGCTCATCATCCAATCATACAACTCACCATTTCTGCAAGAACTAATCCCCCACCAACCCATAGCTTGCAGACCATAACTTCCAAGACCAAGCACAATGTAAAAACAGGTGGTTAATTGACTTTGAGGCACTACCACACAAAGGACACGCAGTAGAGGACAGCTACACCCTTTCCAAACAAACTAGCACTCTCTCACCATCACCCTACCTTTGAGTAACTGCCAAATAAAAACCTCCACCTTTGGAGGAACAAGGCCAAGCCAAAGAAAGGACTGACCGTAGAATTACTTGAACCCCCTGAATCCTCTAAACATCTTCTGAAGATTTAACCGAAAAACGCCCATTCTTGCAAACTTCCAAGCCAAAGCATCCGGAATACCATTCTTATAGTATGCATTTCACAGTAAACATGAAACAATTCCATGTTGTAATTCCCAATCAAATAATGTTCTTCTCAACTTCACTTCCCAGGTCCAAGCCGAACCCACCCATCTACCATACTCACCCACCATTCCTTCTTATTAAGCCAAACATAAATCCTAGGAAAAGCTTGCATCAACGGGATGGAATCCCACCGTAAATCC
>CM059868.1:25505430-25532010 GCA_030490815.1 Acer saccharum | reverse complement strand
GGCTTCGAATTATAAACCAACTCCTAAGCTACCCTTACAAGGATCCCCACAAATGGTTTGATCACGAAATAAGCCAATTAGAAACTACGGGAATCCTTACAGTTTAGATTAATCATTAGTGAATGTAAATTGTGGAACTGAGATTGATAAAATGGGTTCTTAAGATATTATTATGATCCACACACCTTAATCAAACAATAGTATATGAATATACACCATTCAAACATCAGGAATTTAGTATTTCATCACTCCAAGGTAACCAATTCCATGCTTCCAAGGTTCCTTGGATACATGGCATTATTTCATCAAGTTTAAGCATGCAGGCACAAGTGATTCATATGAGAAAAGTGGTAACAAGTGATTACATCAATACTTTCATAATTTCCCCAACAAAAATGGATTAGTTACACATGATCATTAGTATAGTATAAGAATGAAGAAAAGGAAGAAATACTACCCCTTGAAGTCTTGATCGATTCCAAGGCCAAACCTCTCCTTCCTCCACAACAACACAAACCGAATGAACACTAGCAACCTTAAAGAGATTGATGAATTAGTTTGTTTACTAAGATTAATATTACTTTTTCCACAAAAATTACAAGATGATGAGCTTCTTAACACACTAGTCTCCTCTATGGTGTAATACCAAAAACTACTAATAACTTAGTTCTACACTAATTTTTTGTCACACTTTGTTCTACAGGAGAGAGAAGTATATATATCTTTTTCTTCAAATTGGGTAAGGAATGCCCAATTTGTCCTTGGACGTGCCTCAGGCGGGTTCATTCTGTGGCTTCAAACCCGTCGTGGCTTCTGAAGAATTCTTGACGCCGTCTTTCCCGCTAACACAAACTCACCACTGTTTTAGATGTTTTTTCGGTGGCTTCTTTCCCGCCGACACGAACTCGTCGCGATTTCTGGCGACTTCAGACCTTCGGGACGGCTGGAATAATCTCGTTGCATGAACCCGCCGTGAATACTTGGCGAGTTCTTACCCTCTGGATGGCGGCTTATGTCCCGCCATATCTTCCGACGACTTTGTGCCGCGGCTTCGTGTTGCGGGCTCTATCCCGCCACCTCTTACTCTCATGGTTTTGCTCCTCTTTTGACAACTTTATGCAAACACCTTCCTGAAGGGTCATATTACCTGAACTTAATAAAAACACAAGTTATGCACACAAAAGTGATCGAATGCGAACACAAAAGGTAGGAAAAAGGGGCGCTAAATATAAACATTCATAGCGCGATCATTTGCTTAATATCTCGTTCTTTATCTCTTGTGTTCTTTGTCTATTCCTTGACAAAAAGGGGGAGAAATTGTATACCTAACCTTGTTTGATATGGAGAAATCCATGTTTGATATAGGGGAGAAAATTGTATGCCTCACACCTTGTGTGGAAAAATGTTCCAAATGTGTGAGTCTTGTGCTCCTTTGTGCTTTATTGGAGACTTTGTCTGAAGGGGGAGAATTCTTGTCTTAAGGGGGAGAAAGAATTCTTTCTTGATATTGTTAAGGTAGGTCGGTCCTTGGGGAGATTTAAATCTTAGGGAGACTAAGGGTGTACTTTATTATGAACATTTATTTCACTTAAGATAATGCATTTTTGTATGAGATAAGGGATGTCTTCTATATTTGTTTTTTGTATAAATAACTCACCATTCTTCTTTAGTAGAAGATCTCTTGTTTGGTTTGCTATTCTCTCTCATAGGTACTTTGAAGACCAAAGAGGAATTCTTGAAGACTCATGAAGACTTTTTAGTCTAGGAATCTCTTTGTAATGTGAGGATGAGAGGATTTTATCATCTTGAGTTTATTGGAGTGAAACATTGTATGGTGAGGATGAGTTTTTGCCATGGAATAGCCAAAGAGGGAGATTGTAAGGTTTATGATTTGTATTGGCTTGATTCCATTACAAAACGTTCTATATTTGTAATAGTTGTTGCTTAGGATAGTCTTGGAAGAAAAGAAGCTTCAAAGGTGGAGAGCAACATCTAGTGTAAATATCGTCTTCAAGAGGTGAAAGCATCAAAGGTATACTTAGACTTCTATCCGCTTGCAAGGCATTAGTGCACACACACACAATTCATACATGTGTGTCCTTGCATCGTAGTGCAAACATTTGGTATAACACATTCACACACTTTTAAGTATGCACATGCATTGGTTTCTTATAAACAAACATTGTAGAATTGCATGTTTTATGACTATCGCGTAGATATGGCATACTTGTGTGACATTGTGTTTATATGTTTGTGTTTCTTATATTTTGGACTTGAACATGTTCTTATTTGATTCCTTATTGAGTCCCGGTCATTTCGGTTACTCATTCATAAGGTTTCGAGTCCAAACGATGTAGCTACGCTACTTTGCATTCTCATTCGTTGAGTTGACTTCGTCATCATTTTCTGAGATGATTTCTCAACCATTTGTCAAAGTTTGGTAGTCAACGTTGTGCGTGAGGGAGTCACAATTCGTAATCCAAAAACAGATTCAAAATCGGAGTTTGGATGCCCGAATACAGTTGAAGAACGTGAGAGGAGCGCACGAGAGGTTTGCATGGCCAAAGGCCATGCATTGGCCACCACGTGTGGAGGCCGTGAGACCCACGGCCAGAGCACCCCTCTAGTCCCGTGTGGCCCATGCGCCCCACATGGGGTTGGGTGATGTGGCCGCCTCCGATTGGGTCATTTTTGTTCCCTCCTTGAATCATTCAAATATGATTTTTCTTTCCTCCAAACATAACTTGAAGAATTTTTGAAAGGAAATTTCTGCAGAAATCTTCATGATTTTAGTGTTCTTATTTCGATCATAATGTTTTCATACGAACTCAAAATCAAGTGATCCAAAAGCCAAAAATGTTGGTCTCGACGAGAGCTACAAACCCCAAGCATTTAAAAAGGCATTTGACTTCGTCATTGTTCCCAGTGGTCTGATTTCAGTACGTGGTTCAACTTTGTATGTGTTACTTGTTTTTCTTTCAATTTCTTTTGATCGTCTCTTTTATTCTTTCTATTTGATTGATGAAATGTGTTGAGAAGAATGCTAGTACATATTCTAGGGTTTTATGATTGAGTGTTTGTTTGAGTTTTAGCCATTTGATTTCAATTGAACATATATTGCTAAACTTGACCTATCCTGAAATTGATTCTAGAAATATCATATATGTTGTGCCTAATGACATTTTCTAGGTTTAATTTCATCATCTATGAACTAAGATTTTTGTGTGATATATTGAATATTCATATCTTGTTCTTATTGATTCACATGCTTTGATTTCTAGATAGATTTGTGATTGTGTGTTGAAAGCATAATTCTTGTTTATCACTAAGCATGTACATTTAGCTTGATTGATCATCTAGCTTTATTTGATTGTGTTTGCATCATTTGCATCACTTAGATCATTGCTTTGTATAAGGTTGAAGTCTCTAGCAAAGTGAGTGAAGCTTTGTGGATAGAGCAAAGAAGTTGTTAACCGAAAATTGTCACTGATAGAGTAATTTAGCTTTGTGGATAGAGTAAAGTTTGTTGACTTCCAAGAGAAGCTACTAGACATCGCCAACCAATGCCAAGCTCTTGGTATTCCTATCTCTAGTGAGAGGCTAAATTGGAAGATTCTTAGATCACTTCCAAAGAGGCTCAAAGCTAAGGTTACCGCCATTGATGAGAGCAAAGACGTTGACGTCATGAGCTTAGATGAGTTGCTAGGATCTCTTCAAACTTTTGAGGCGAGCATGAAACCGAAGGCTAAGAACAAGGGTTTAGCTCTCAAGGTAGTCAAGGAAGCTAGTAGTAGTGATGATGAAGAGGAGATGGCTTTATTGGTTAGGAAGTTTAGGAAGTTCATGAGGAAAGGTGCCAAGCCAAGTGGCAAGTACTCAAGGGACAAGGAAGTCAAGAAGTCCTTTACTCCGCCTCATGAGAGGAGTGGCCATGCTAAAAGCAATAGAAAGGTTCAATGCCTCAAGTGTAAGAAGCTTGGACATTATGCTTCGGAGTGTCCTAGTGGTGATTCTAAGAAGGACAAGAAGGGAAAAACTATGGCGGCTACTTGGAGTGAAGATGATGACTCTAGTGATGAGGAGAGCTCAAGTGATGAGTCTTCTAGTGAAGAAGAGCTAGTGAGCAACTTTGTTGCATTCATGGCTTCTCACTCTACTCTAAAGGATGTGAATCAAGATTCGTTGGATAAGGAGATTGATCCAAGTCAGCAAAAGTGTTTAAATAATAATCTAATCTACATTGATCTTTCGGCTAAGGTGAAGTTTCTTGAGGAGAAGTTGAAGATAGCCTTAAGAGAGGTTGATGAAAATGATGATTTGATCAAGATACAAGTGGATGAATTTGTTTCTACAACTCGAAGGCTCTTGGGTGAAAAGAATGCTCTTGCCAAGAAGCTTAGTGAAGTTGAGGGTATTGTTCTTGAAAAGGATAGGATCATCTCTAATTTGTCCTTAGGAAGCTCAAGTGACGCAGTGGTTGAGGAGAAGCTCATAGAAGCATCACTTCCTACAAGCGAAGTCATTATTGAAGAGAAAGCTCCTAAGAAGAGACGTTCCAAGAAAAAGAACAAGTTGAAGAATAAGGTACCCCTTGAAACTCCCATTTGTGCTTCTACAACTCCGGAAGGTAAAATCTCTCATTTTGTTCCAATATGTCATTTTTGCAATACCATAGGTCATATCAAACCCAAGTGCTACAAATTCATTGAATATTGCAACTTAGAAAATGCATCTAGGAATAAAATGATTGAACCTCATTTTATGCATGCTAAAGCTTTTGAATATGGAAAGCATGATAACATCTCAAAGCATGTTAAGAATGTCCGGAAGGTGAAGAATGCATATCCTTCAAAATTTGACAATGCATGTGTTGCTAACAATGTTGACAAGAAGAGTTTTAATGATATTATTGTGAATCAAGTTGTGGAAGAACTTTACTCTAGGTTCAACATTGTGGTCAAGAGAATCTTGATAATGTTCATGTAAGTTCACCTAAGACTAAATTTGTCAAGGGTGAGTGCTCTTACCATTAGTGTAAGTTGCACATGTGAGTTAGCTTTAAGACTAGTGTTTTTGTTGTTAAGAAGCTTAGCTTGTTTGCTTTGTATATTTACAACTTGACATGAACTTAGCTATCTCACATTGGTTGTTTTGATTGTCAAATTTGTTGATTAACTTTTGAGAAGTTTATTATTATTTTTTTTTGGAATCTATATGGTGACAATTATGTTAAGTCTTTTAGAGAAAGTCATTTTTGTTGTTGTTTGAGTTGAATTGCATAGTCTTTAGTCTCTTGGAAGTGACAAATCTATAACTTGTTGTCATGAGGACATACAAGTCAAGAGGACTCATAAAAGGGTGAAGGCATTACTTTGATGAAAATAGCTTGCGAAGGTATCTCTATATCATATTGCTTGCTTACTTGATTTTTCATCTATCAACTCATTGTTTGTACCACATTCATGAAGCATGTCATAATTGAGAACTAGTATAGTGTTTATATGGTCCTCTTTGACATTTGCTAGTTTAAGATCTTTTGGTGATAAGTGTTCACATTGATCTTATTCATGATGTGTGTTATTATTTGTATGATTGTTGAGCGGCTAATTTTGAATAATATGAGCTTCATATTCTTTGATAGCTACTCTCTTGAGAAGTAGAGATCTTAAGTAAGTCTTTTTACTTGCTTCTTGATCATGTGCTTTTAAGCCTTAAATTTTGGTTTCAAAAAATGCACTTTGCTTCTCTTGTATGTCTTGTTAAGTATGTTGAGCTTGATTGATGTAAGCTTTGGACACACATTGAAGTCCTAAGGACTAGTACATTTAAAAATGACCAATGGTTGGTATCCATTTGCTTCGGCAATATAGAACTCAACGAGCACCCTCATGGAAAGGACTACTGATCGCGCTCCAAATGTTCACATTTAGCGCTCTCTTTTCCTATCTTTTTGTGCTTGTTTCTCTGGTAAAACCGGGTATTTAATGGATAAATAAGTGTTTCAGGTAATTAGGGAAGTTCAGGGGCATTGTTGTCATTTTGGACAAATCAGGGGCAAAAGTTCAAAATTCGGGACTTTATTGAATATTCTGCAATTAAAGGAGAAGACAGGGGAGCAGATTGTAATTTGCCATCAAAAGTCAGCGTCAGCTGCCACGTCACGCAACAAAACGATGTCGTTTTGATGTTGCACGCATCACGCCTGACGTCAGCATGACGTTAGGTCGTCTTCAACCTGCTGCCGGGTCGACCCGACCCGCGTATGATCCGGTTTGACCCGACAACTTCCCAGCCCATTTTCGACCGTTTTTCGATCAATTTTCGATCGATTTTCCAGTGGTTTTCTGCCCAGAATTGCAGCCCACGTCCCGCTAGACAGGGGTTCTGAGCCCGCCAACTCGACCGACTCAACCTCTTTCATGCCCAAAACACTCCCCTCTATAAATATACAACTTTCCCTAACCCTAAACACTATCCCTAATATCCAAATTCACACCAACTTACACCCAATAAGTAAAGTTTACACCAAACACCTTAGTTTTCAACCTATAATCTCACAAGCCACCATTGTTTCCAAGCTTGGGAAAGTGAAGGAGAAGCCTAGCTAGCTTAAGGACTTCACTAAGTGTTTGTGTTGTCTTCTTTATTTCCTTTTCTTGCTTTAGCTTGTTGTTGTACTATATGTTTATGTTAGGATTTTGGTGAGATTGTAATAATGTTCATTATTTGGTTGATGTGTTTATGTGCTTGAGCTTAATATACATGTTAGTTGATTAATCAATTAATTGAGATGTAAAGGATTTAGACTAATGAGATTTCAATAACATGCATGAATGATCATTTATGTATGTGTCTTTATCCTAGTTTAGATTGGTGAAGACTAATCTTGTGAGCATATTTACATTCAACTAGGAATTGGATTTATTGCAGTGAACATCATTTCCTAGCATTTTCATATCCAATCCTCACTTTCATGACCATGCATGAGTTTAGTTAATTTAGTTAGTTAGTATTAGTTTAGTTAATTATAGTTGGATTTAGTGTAACTTAGTGTAATTTAGTTAATTGCCATTTAGTGTAATTTAGCCATTAGCTAGTTAACTTGCTTGCCACCATACTCTCTTTACTTTTTATGTATGTAATTAGTGTACTTAGTGATATGTTGTATATAATATATAAGACTAGAACCGATTTAAGGTAAACATCTCACTATGGAACGAACCGTACTTGCCGCTACGCAATCATAACGATCCATGCGCTTGCGAATAAACTCACATGCCATATCATTTACTAATAGTTTAATAGAACTATTACATGCGCATCAGCTACACACCTTGGTTGTGCAGCCACCCAATGTAGGAAAGGGTTACGCCATTGTGATGAGTGAAAGTCGCCATGAGGAGTATATGTTTTTGTTAGAAAAAATCAAATAAGTGTTGAAATGAATAAAAAAAAAAATCTTTGATTCAAGCCTAAATTAAAAAAAAAAAGGCTTATGGAGTATAGTTGAATAATCAAATGAGCTCGGGTTGACAAATAGAAATGGGTTGAAAGCCACATGCACACACACGCTCACATGTTGAAATCTATTCTCTTTATAAGCAAAATTTCGGATGATAACCGGTTTGACCTTTTTATGGAAAGGCCTAAGATGAATATGTTGAAATTGTTTGCATGCTTGATTATCAAACTACTTCTTTTCATATACTTGAAACAAAATCTTCACACACTCACTTTTGCTTATTTAGTATTTGATACTTTAGCAATTTTGATGACATATGAGAGTGATTGAAAATCTTGGTGTAACTCTTTGATATGTGAAGCTTAATTTGCAAATCTATTAAAAATTGCTTGTGATATGAATGTGTGGTGATTTTTGTGAACATTTGTCTATCTTGATTTTAGATGAGGCATTTGTCAAGGGGGAGCATAATATGCTAAATTTGTGTTCTCTTTATGACATGTTCACATGTTCTTCAAGGTTGTTGTTTGTTGGCATTATTCTTATTTTTGATAAATCGTGAAGATGCTATGATAAATTCTTATATGCATGATGATCTGTTAAAAATAATGTTTTTACCTTTGTATATGTTTATTGGTCACTAACTTGTTTCTATGTTTCCACTCATTTTGTTTTTAGTGTTTGTGTGATATAAGGTCATGGGAAAGGCTAAGAAAGTTGGTGTTTCTAATCCTTCAAATCCTATTGACAAGTCAAAGTCTACTTCTTCGTCCAAGGTTTCCAAAGCTAGTAAGATGAAAAGTTTAGGAATCTTTGGTAGTAAAAAGATTATTCAAGAAAGAGGTTAACTTGAACTCTTGTATTGACTCTTATGTTCATAAGGTTATTATGAAAAGAAAATGGAATACTTGGATTGAAATGATAGGGATTGTTAATGAGACAACGGTTAGAGAATTTTATCATGTGTATGAATCTAGTACCACCGTAGAGGATGCGGTTATGGACATGAGAGATGTTGTCTTTAGAGTTTGTGCTTGGAAGTTGAATGAATTTCTAGGTTTGCCCTATGATATTGAGTCGGATTTCCTTGATGTTGATATCTTGGAAAACCTTGATTTAATGGGTAAAACTTGTGTGATGTTAACTTTGTTTGGGGGAAACGTGCTTTATTAGCAAGGCGAGCTAACCAAAGTAAGTGTTTTTGGTATTTATTCGTTTGCTCCAATCTTGTTGTTTCTACTAATGCTTCCGAGCTTAATAGAGATAAAATCAAGATTGTGTATGCCTTGGTGACTAACAAACCTATAAATCTTGGTGAATTGCTTGTTGAAAATATTGAGATTGCGGCTCGCTCAAGTTGTTTGGATAAGAAGTTAGCATTTCTGGGATTTATTACTCAATTGTGTTTAGCTAGAGGGTTGAAGAATTTTGATGATGATGTGATTCTTCCTCCCTTGGAAAAGTTAAGTGAGAAACGTGTGACAACCATATCATACAAGGAAAAAGGAAAGCCTTGTGATACTTTTAGGCTATTTGGTGAATCTCTTGATTCTAGCCATGTTCCTAGCTCACCTTCTCTTCCAAGTTGGGCTATGCAATGAAGAATGAGGTTGAAGAGTCACGAAGAATGATTGAGGCGTCACAAAGGAAGATTGAAGATCTTAGTGCAAAGATTGTTGTACAGGATGAGAGGATCAAAGAATTGGAAGGAAAAGCAACTACAACAAAGCATTATTTGAGATCATCAACCACATTACTTTCCTTGGTGGCACAAGTGGCTAGAGAGTTCCTTGAGGTATATTTTCTTACTATTTCCCTTTGGCTTCATATCATGTCAAAAAGGGGGAGAAATATGGGAGATATCTATGCTTAGTCTTATTTTTATTTCATTTTTATTTCATTTATTGGTATCAAGTTTGAACTTTATGGCATGTAATATTTTTTTGAATCTTGGCTAAGAACACTTTGTTGGATAGTATGTATTAAGGGGGAGCATACATGATCCATTTGAACTTAAATGTTTTATTTTCTTGCCTAAGATTGTATATTGCCATATGTGTTGTCTCTTGGATCTTGTGCTTTCAAGTTTATTTTAGGTGATATCAAGAGAAGACCAAGAAGAAGTTCAAGACTTGTTGTTTTTAATTTGTGTCTATATGTGTAACTCATTGTACTCATTGTGACCAAATTTTCTTTGTAATTGTTTTAGTATATGTTTAGGGGTTTTGACATGGAATTTGCCAAATGGGGAGATTGTTAGGTTTTTTATTTGTGTTGGCATGTATTCCATATCAAAACGTGTTTTTCTTGTAATGTTTAGTGGTCCATGTGTTGAAGATTTAAGAAGACAAAGAAAGTCTTGGCCACAATTCATGCAAGATGCCGGCTTCAAAGAGATATGTACTTCATTGATCTACATAGGTATATAAGACCTCATATCTCTTACAAGGCTAGGCACACACACACATGGCATCCTTGTGTGTTCTTCATGACTGAAGATCATTTATATATCACTTTCACACACTTGATAATGTATGCTCATGCATTTATACTATAGACAATCTTTGCTTATTGCATGTTCTAGGACTATGTCTAGGAAATAGCATATGTGTGTGTCCTTGTGTTTGAATGTTTCCGTATTTTTGTATTTAGACTTGAATATGTTCTATTATGATTCCCTATTGAGTTCTGGTCGTTTCGGTTACTCATTCACTTAGTTTCGAGTCCAAACGATGTAGCTACGCTACTTTTCATTCTCATTTGTTGAGTTGAATTCATCATCATTTTCTGAGATGATTTCTCAACCTTTTTCAAAGTTTCATAGTCTTCATCGTGCGTGAGGGAGTCACGATTCGTAATCCAAAAACAGATTCAAAATCGGAATTCGGAGGCCCAAATACGGCTAAAGAATGCCAGAGGTACGCGGGAGAGCTAGCGAGGCCAAGTGGCCAAGCTAGGCCACCCCGTGTGGAGGCCGTGGGGCCCACGGCCAGACCAGCTCTCTGATCCCATGTGGCCCACGCGCCCCACACAGGCCTGAGCTGATGTGGCTCATTTTGGTTGGCCAAAATCTCTCTTCTCTCTCCTTCCTTTTAAATTCCCAAATTCCCTCCATTTCATTTTTAAGAAGAAAAAATTGCAAATCCCGTCAGATTTTTCTCTCCACTTTTCTCACCTTCCAAACACCATAACTTTCTCATACGAAGTTGGAATTGAGTGATTCAAGTTGGAGATTGTTCATAATCGAGTCCTCTACCTTTTTCAAGTGGTTTGGCAGCTGGTTGATTGATTTTTCTGGTGGTTCTACACAGAAAACCGAACCAGCTCGTGAATCCAAGGTATTGGTCATATCTTTGGGATTTCTTCTTTTATAACCTTCAATTTGCTTGGGGTTTCTTCTTCTATATATACTTGTATGTTTGGTGAATGCTATTGAGAAAGGTAGCTTCACAATCAATCCTAATCAAAAGTCTATTTAGAGACATTTGTGAACTAGTTTCTTTGATTCTAGGTTTTTCACATGATTGTGAGTTGTATTGTGATTAGGCTGATATCTTAGGTTGTTTGTGACTTGATTGAATCAATTTTGTGATAAATAACCTTGAGATTTGTTTTGATCCTTTGATTGATGAAATCTAGGATTATTGTATTTGTATGTTTTTAGAGCTATCTAGGATTTAAGATGTAGATTTAATTGATTTACATCTTAAATCCTTGCTCTATATTTTTGGCTAGAATATTGATTGATTTAATCTAATGACTCTAGCATTTTATTTTATGTTTATAGCATCTTGAACTTGTACTTTATGAATATATATTGTTCAAGTGTTGTATGTGTGAATGAGACTTTAAGCTTTATGTGTTGGTGTTTACACATGCTCTAGGTTTTATTCTTGTATTTTGCATCTAAACTTTTGTTACTTGTGATATCACATGTTTAGTCTAGTTGTACCATGGAATGTATTGATCACATGTTCTATGTTGAATTGATTGTTTGCATCATTTGCATTCACATGATTACACTAGGAAGTCCTTGTAAAAGGCATGAAGTCTTGGTTAGAGTCGGGATGACTCGGATAGCCAAGCAAGAAGACTTCTCTAGAGTCGGGAGGACTCGGATAGGCAAGAAAGAAGTCATGGCTAGAGTCGGGAGGACTCAGATAGTCATGCATGGGAGGCTCCCTAGAGGCATGAGTGCCTTGGATAGGGAGTTGGCTATTATATTGGTAGGCCTAGGTGTATGGTTAGATATAGACTCCAAAAGAGCAAGGTACACGGGAGGTGTATGCACTCTTGAGGAATTTCTAATCTTCCATCGATGTTGGTTTTGTGTGTTGTCCAATATATGGTGGTTTCGCATCATTGAGGGATTTCATACTTTCTAATAAGGTTGGGTAGACTTAGAATCCACTAGGGGTGAGCTAAAGATTGGTCACTTTATGGATTCTCTATTTTTATCATCCAATATATATAGTACCCAATGGTTGTAGTTCAACCTGTGGATGTTTCCTCCTTGGAGGTTTTACCATGTTAAAAAATCTCTTGTTTTAATTCTTCCTATCTCTATCTCTTATATTATTTGTGTATGTTATTATCTTGCTTCATATCATTCACTTGTGATGTATAGTGAAGCAAATATTTGTAAAGTGTGATTTGTGGATTCATTCTTTTAATCATTTTTGCATGTATGATTATTTTGTATATTGTAATTTGTATAGTGATATTGATCACTCTTGTAACTCATTGAACATATATTGAAATACAAGTATTCTTTGTTGTGTTTATTTGTTCTTATACCTCATACAACTAGGTGATAGACATAGTCCTTGTTCACATGATTACATTCATATATTGTATATGTATGTCTTTCTTGGTTTATTTGTTGTGTGTAAGGCTACCTTGAGAGACAAACGAAAGTTTGTTCAAGGGATTGAAAAAAGGTGTAAAACCTATTCACCCCCCCCCCCCCCCCCTTCTCGGTATGCCTTAAGCAATTTAACTATGTTTGTATACTTTTAGTCTTGTGATGTTTAGTGGTCTAAGATTTGAAGATTCAAGTAGTCAAAGAAGGCCTTGGCCACAACTCATGCAAGATGCCAGCTTCAAAGAGAAATGTGCTTCATCGGTCTACAAAGGTATATAAGACCTCATTTCTCTTACAAGGCTAGGCACACACATACACGATGTAGGGAAAAATACGGTCACGCAGCGGAAGCGAGACTAAAATCGAGTTTAGTATAGTTTAAAATTTTTCCATATTATGAACCTTAACCCTTAAATTAATTAAACATATATATATACTAAAAAGTAGAATACCTTTTGTCGCGTGATCCGATTGACTTTGCGTCGATGGTAATCCACAAGATCTTCCAATCCTATCATGAACGTGAATCACCTAGGAGCGTAGTCTCCCTTCTTTGAATTGCATACCTAAGGATGGAAAACAAAATCTCTCCTCCTGATCGTTAGTCACAATAAAATCCAAGAAACTAGAAAGTATGTTTCGGTCACTTTTGAATTTAACAACCGTTAATATTGAAACTCGCGTGAACCTAATTCGAAGTTGTGCACAAAGCTTTTTGATATTCAAGTTTACAAGTACACTATCGAAATTAGAACTCTCTTTCTCTATTTTTCTCTTGGCCGAAATTAAACACTTGTCTAGAGTATGAATTATTTTTCTAAGCAAAAGAAATAATTCACTAAAGCTAGGAGAAGAAGAAGTGGTGGCCGAATGCTATCCTATCAAATTTATAGGGTGGCCGAATTCTTCTTGTATTATTATTAGGGTTGCCGAATTCTTCTTGTATTAGGATTTAGGGTTGGCCGAATTCTCTCCCAAAAAGGATTTGTGCTTTACCCTAATTCCTATCAACCTTAGAATCCTAACCCTAATAAAACTCATAAGTGTTTAATTCTATTATGACTTATTAAAAGACTTCCTTATTTGATTAGATAAATAAACCTTATTATTTATCTTCTTACCAAATAAGTCTTTTATCTTTATATACTACTACCAATAGTATAACTCTAGGAAACATATTTCCTGATCAGAAAAAGATTTTGATTCTCAATTAAATGATTAACTAATAAATTAATTAATTTCCATTTAATCAATCAATAAAAAAAATATATTTTAGACTATTATTCTAGTCTTGCCGCCACACCATATACATGGGCCTAATATTATTTTCTTATTTTATTTAATCCATTAGACTTTAATTAAAAAGCCCACATGTGAACCAAACCCATTCTTACTAAAAGAAACAAGCCCACATGCCTTTCATTAATATATTAATATAATTGATCAGCCCATTAAATAAATAATGTGCAATTATATTCTTAATATATAAATACAATTCTAGATGGACCCATAAATTGGTCTGGTAGAATATATAAGTGATCTATGCAAGTCTGTGTGGATTGGGGATCTTGGCGGGTTATCTAAATTTAAGCTTCAATAGACATAACCTAATCACAATCAACAAATGATTCACTTAGGTCCGATCTAATTTTAACTCATTCCACTAAAGAGCTAAAATTGAACTCTTAAATAAAGATAGAATAAGCAAATATTTCTCATTTGTACCCTAGACAATCTTATTGGAGATGGTGTATCCTCGTGAAGAATATCAGTAAACGCCAAGAGCTCATAGACCGCCTATAGCTCTCCAAGTTACCATATTACTCATATGACCACATTTTGAACTTGGATATTTTGACTTGTCCAGAAGCCATGTTTCAATAGACTCTATCAAAAACTTAACGTTAAGATTCAATATCCAATACCTCAAAACATCCATATGATGATATTCTACTTTCATTTAATAAATGGAGCCACGATGTCCATATCTATAAATGAAGTCCTCTATTGATTAACAAATGAATACCACCAAACTATCGATGATAGACTATACTATATAATCGTACTCATTGATAACTCAAATGATAACACTTGCAACCATAAGTCCATCATTTATCTCAAGATAGATAGACTCTCCGATTGTCTTGATAATGAAAAAACTTTATCTACTGACGGTTCTAGATAAAGTATTTCATTATGATCCTATTCAATGCACCAAGTGAACTAGATTTTTTACTCGAAGACCCTTCGATGATTTCAGACTCATCATAATTCATTTGATCCCACTCAAATGCTAGCAAAAGAATTCTACAACTTTAACAAGATAAAGATGCCCAACCTTTAACTTAAGTTATGAACATTATTCAAGACTAACTAAAGAATTGTGTCTACCTCATACATATCCAAATGTACGAACAATTCTTCTTTTCTCATAGACTTTTGACCTTATGAAATTTCCCTTAAGTAGTAGTGAAATATACCTAGAGGGGGGGTGAATAGGTATAGGCTCCAAATTCTTCCAATTAAAAAAAAATAATGCGGAATATATCAATGAAAATGCACACTTGATTAAATTTGACAAATTAGTTGATTTCACTTATACAAGAGTTAATCAATTTACAAGATATGCAATCAATGAAAGAAAGGAAGATAAAGAAAAGTAAAAGCAAAAATGAACACAAGTGTTTTAACGTGGTAAAACCTCAAAGAGGAAATATCCACAGGTTGATACCAAACCACCGGCGAAGCAATCCACTATGTGAAAAAGGAATTACACACTCAAGCTATCACTCATGATATCCGCTCAAGCTATCAACTCCTAATCTACCCTCAGGCTAGTGAATCACCAAGCCTACTTCCTATCCGAGATGTGTCCTACACCTCTAGAAAGCAACTTCCTATCCAAGACACTCACGTCTCTAGGAAGATTTCTTGCTTGCCTATCCGGATCCTCCCGACCCTAGACAAGACTTCCTTGCTTGATTATCCGAGTCCTCCCGACTCTAATCAAGACTTCCTTGCTCTATCCACAAAGCTTCACTCACTTTGCTAGAGACTTCAACCTAATGCAAGGCTATGATCTAAAGTGATGCAAGTGATGCAAACACAATCAAATTAAGCTAGATGATCAATCAAGCAAAATGTACATGTTCAATGATAGTCTAGAATATGATTTCAACACACAATCACAAATTATCTAGAAACCAAGACATGCAAATCAATAAGAACAAAGGTATGAATATTCAATTTATCACACTAAAAACCTAGTTCTTAGATCAGAAACAGAACCTAGAAAATAATATGAGATTCATCATATTCAATTTCTAGAATCAATTTCACACACAATCAAGTTTAGCACATATATGTTCAAAACAAATCACAAAGCTAAATCTCAATTAAAAAATGATCAAACAACCCTAGCATGTGATCTAACATACTTCTCAACAAATTTCATCAATCAAATAGTAAGAATCAAGAGATGATCAAAGATGAAATTGAAAAAGAAGAAGTCGAAATGACAACCTTGACCACGGACTGAAAATGGATCAGCTGAGAAAAATAGCGAAGTCAGCTGCCTCTAGAAATACTTGAGGTTTGTAGCTCTCTTCGAGACCAACAATTTTGATTTTTGAATCGATTGATTTCGAGTTCGTATGAGAGAGATATGATCAAAATAAGAAAATGAAAATATAGATGAAAACTGCAGAATTTCGTGATGTGTTCATCAATTTCATCAACAAGTGTAGAGGGAAGAAGATGAGTTTAAAAGGAGGAGAGAGAGAGATTTTACGAGCGAATCAGAGCCTGCCACATCACCTCCGTGTGGGGGGCGCATGGGCCACATGGGAGCTGAGGGCTCCTTTGGCCGTGGGGCCCACGGCCTCCCACAGGGCAAGCCTTGTGGCCACACGTGCTCCCGACTTCTCTCGCGCGCTCCTTTGGTTCTTCAGCCCATATCTTGGGCATCCGAACTCCGATTTCGATTCCGTTTTTGGATTATGAACCATGACTCCCTCACGCAGATTATGACTACACAACTTTGAAAAATGGTTGAGAAATCATCTCGGAATCCGACGATGAAGTCAACCAACAAATGAGAACAAAAAGTAGCATAGTCTACTTGTTTGGACTCGAAACCTTATGAATGAGTCACTGAAACGACCGGAACTCATAAGGCATTAAATAAGAACATGTTCAAGTCCTAAACACAAAATACACAAACAAATAAACACATTTTCACACAAGCATGCCATATTAAAGAGATAGTCACAAAGCATGCAATTTCACAATGTTTGTCAATACAAGATCAATGCATGAGCATACTATGAAGTGTGTGAATGTGTTATACCAAATGTTTGAACCACGATGCAGGGACACACATGTATGAATTTTGTGTGTGTGCGCTAACGCCTTGCAAGAGGATAGAAGTTAAGATTTACCTTTGACGTTTTTCACCTCTTGAAGACGACTTTGCACTAGACATTGCTCTTCACTTTTTAAGCTTCCTTTCTTCAAATAATGTCCTAAGCAACAACTAATACAAACATAGAGTGTTTTGCAATGGAATCAAGCCAATACAAATCATAAACCTTACAATCTCCCCCTTTGGCTATTCCATGGCAAAAACACTCAACCTCACCATACAATGTTTCACTCAAATAAACTCAAGATGATAGCATACTCTCAATCTCACATTACAAAGAAATTCCTAGTCTAAAAGTCTTCAAGTCTTCAAGAATTCCTCTTTCGGTCTTCAAAGTACCTATGAGAGAAAATAGCAACCAAAAAGAGATCTTCTCTAAAGAAGAATGGTGAGTAATTTAACCAAACAACAAACATAGAAGATATCCCTTATCTCATACACAAATGTATTATCTCAAGTGAATAAAATATGTTCATTTAAAGCATTCCCTTAGATTCCCAATTCCCAAGGACCAACTATCCTTAACATTATCAAGAAAAAATTCTTTCTCCCCCTTAAGACAAGATTCTCCCTTAAGACAAAGTCACAATTAAGCACAAATAGGAATATGATTCACACGATTGGAACATTTTTCCACACAAAGTGTGAAGTATACAAAATTTCCCCGATATCAAACATGGTGAGGTATACATTTTCTCCCCTTTTTGTCAAGGAATAGACAAGGGACACACAAGAGATAAAGAACAAGATATTAAGCAAACAAATCGTATAGAAAGCGAAAGTTGAATAAACTAAAGCTCCCCCTTAACATATGCTCCACATATTATCAACAAGTAGATTTGTTCAAGGGACATCACAATCACACAATCAAGCAATAAGAGAAAATATTTCATAACTGTCAAAGTCCAAGAGAGAATCATAGATTTTCATTAATCTCTCAAAAATATTCTCACATTGCTAATGAATCAAGCACATAAGCAAAATGTGTGTGTGTGAATGCTTCTCAAATATATAGTAGGAGTAATTGTGATATCAACATGCAAACTCTATCCACACCTATCCATCTAAAGCCTTTCCAAAAATAGGTCAAACCGATATTCATCCGGTTTTTGCTTTTAAAATGAATAGATATCAACATATGAGCGTGTGTGTGCATGTGGCTCGTTTTCCCGTTTCTATTTGTCAACCCAAGCTTTTTCACAATTCTCAACTATACACCATAAGCCTTTTTGTTTTGTTTTAGGCTTGAATCAAAGATTTTTTTTTTTTAAATGATTCATTTCAACACTTCTTTGATTTTACTTACAAAAACATATACTCCTCATGGCGGCTTTCACTCATCACAATGGCGTAGCCCTTTCCTACATTGGGTGGCTTCACAACCAAGGTGTGTAGCCTTTCCATGAGGGTGCTCGTTGATTACTATGTAGTGCTGAAGCAAAATGAATACATACCATAGGTCATCTATCATGTACTTAACAATAAACTTCTAGATGCATCCATTATCTACATATATTCAACCACAAAAACTAAAAAAAAAACAAAAACATACAAGAGAAGCATTAGTGCACTTTTCAAAAATAAGATTTTCAAGCTCAAGTGCATGATCTAAAAACAATAAAAGATACTTGTTAAAGATCATTACTTCTCAAGTGAGTAGCTCTTAAAGACAATGATATTCAATTAAAGTTTTGCTCATCAAGCCACTCACAATCACACAAAGACATCAATCAACACAAATTATGCCAATGGACATTCTAAGAGTTTTAAACCTCTTTGTCCAAGGGCTTAATGAACAAGTCCGCAAGTTGATTTTTAGTAGGAAAATGCTCTAGAGTAACAATAGAATGTTCAACTAGATCTCTAATGAAATGATGCCTAATGTCTATGTGTTAGTACGGGAGTGTTGAATCGGATTTTTAGAGATGTTAATGGCACTTAAGTTATCACATAAAGTGTCATTTTTCCTTGTTCTATCTCATAATCCTTAAGGATTTGTTTCATCCAAAGTATGTAGGGAAAAATACCAAAAGTAGTACACGCAGCGGAAGCGATACTAAAAATTAAGATTTATGACTTTTAAAATTTTCCTTTTTATGAACCTTAAACCCTTTAATAATTAAAACATACATACAATAACAAAAAGTAGAATACCTTTTGTCGCGTGATCCGATTGACTTACGTCGATGGTAATCTGCAAGATCTTCAATCCTAGCACGAACGTGGATCACCTAGGAGCGTGGTCTCCCTTTTCTTTGAATTGCAAACCTATGAATGGACAAAACAAATTTTCTTTTCTTTGTTAGTCACAAAAACAATCAAAAGAATGACTAAGATTATTCCGGTCACTTTTGAGTTCTCAATCTAATGATCGAAACTCGCGTGAACCTAGATCGATATCGTACACACAAGCTTATTGATGAATAAGCAAATAGTATACTATCAAAGATAATCTAACACTCCTTTTTGTTTTGGTAGAATAAAAACTTTCTATGAATTGAGAAGAAGAAGAAATTTGTATCAAGAACACATATGGTGGCCGAATTCTATACTTGCATATATAGGTGGCCTAAGTTTGCTTCTTCTTTTCTTTTATTATTAGGGTTGCCGAAATCCTAACCTATAAATAACTAGGTTGCCGCAAAACACTGCCCACCATAGGCTTATGTTGGCACCCTAATTCCATCTAGTTTTAACCACAACAAACCCTAATCCAACTCATAGATAGCTTTTATTCTTTATTTGACTAAATAAAAAGACTTCTTATTGATAAATAATAAAACTAATTATTTATTTCCTTATCAAACAAGTCTTTTACTTTTACTTTTAGGAAATATATTTCCTGATTAGAAAAGATTTGTTTCTTTAATTAAACAATTAATTAATTAATTAATTAATTCTTATTTAATTAAAACAATGAAACAAAATAATATATTAGGTTAAACTAACCCTTGCCACCCCACTTAGAGTAAATGGGCCAAAATTATTTTCTTATTTCATTTAATCCATTGGACTTTAAATAAAAAGCCCACATGTGAACCAGACCCATTCTTACTAAAGAAACAAGCCACATGTCCTTCATTATATATTAATATAATTGAGCAGCCCATTACTAAAATAATGTGCAAATTATATTCTTAATATATTAAATGCAATTCTAGATGGACCCTTAAATTGGTCGGTAGAATATATCAAGTGATCCATGCAAGTCCGTGTGGATTGGGGATCTTGGGGGCCATCTAAATTTAAGCTTCAGTAGACATAACCTAATCACAATCAACAAATGATTCACTTAGGTCCGATCCATTAATTTTAACTCATTCCACTAAAGAGCTAAAACTGAACTCTTAAATAAAGATAGAAAGGAAGAGTCCTCATTCATACCCTAGACAATCATATTGGAGATAGTGTATCCTCGTGATTAATATCAGTAATCGCCAAGAGTTCATAGACCGCCTATAACTCTCCAAGTTACCATATTTACTCATATGACCACGTTTTGAACTTGGATATTTTGACTTGTCCAGAAGCCATGTTTTCAATAGACACTATCGAAAACTCAACGTTGAGATTTAATATCCAATTACCTCAAAACATCCATATGTGATATTATACTCTCATTTAATTAAATGGAGCCACGATGTCCATATCTATAAATGAAGTCCTCTATCGATTAACAAATGAATATCACCAAACTATCGAGGATAGACTATGCGATATAATCGTACTTATTGATAACTCAAATGATATCACTTGCAACCATAAGTCCATCATTTATCTCAGGATTAAGATAGACTCTCGATTATCCTGATAATGAAAAGACTTTTATCTACTGACGGTTATAGATAAAGTATTTCATTGTGATCCAGTTCAATGCACCCAGTGCACTAGATCCTTTTGCTCGAAGACACTCCGATGATTTTAGACTCATCATATCTCATTTGATCCCACTCAAATGCTAGCAAAAGAATTCTACAACTTTAAAAGATAAAGGTGCCCAACCTTTAACTTAAGTTGTGAACATTATTCAAGACTAACTAAAGAATTGTGTCTACCACATACATATCCAGATGTACGAACAATTCTTCTTTTCCTATAGTCTTAGACCTTATGATTATTTACTTTGACAATTATAATATTAAACTATAAATGCTATACGATTTGTTAAACCAGAAATCACTTTATTAATATGAAAAAGATTGTTAATTACAACATTACACTCTTGCTATTGAGCATAATCCTAACAAGTAATTGTGTGCAAGCACTTCCAGCCGCAATGTATTCGGCTTCGGAAGAGGAAAGGGAAACCGAATTTTGTTTCTTACTTGACCAAGAAACCAAGTTATTACCAACATAAAAGCAACCGCCCGATGTGCTTTTTCGGTCATCTATGTTTCCCGCCCAATCCGCATCACAATAGCCTACAAGGATATCATTGGTATCAAATGAATAGAATAGACCAAGACTATAAGTTCCTTTGATGTACCTAATGATCCTCTTGACGGCTTTTAAGTGAGATTCCTTGGGATTTGCTTGGAATCTAGCACACAAGCCAACACTAAAGCAAATATCGGGTCTACTAGCCGTTAGGTAAAGTAGACTACCTATCATGCTTCTGTAAAGGCTTTGGTTAACACTTTTCCCTTTTTCATCTTTGTCAAGTTTTAAAGTGGTGCTCATGGGAGTTTCAAAATCTTTTCCATTTTCTAGGCCAAATCTCTTAACTAGATTTTTAGCATATTTAGATTAATTCAACATTATGCCCATGCTAGTTTGCTTTACTTGCATTCCTAGAAAATAATTCAACTCACCCACTATACTCATTTCAAATTCACTTGACATAACACTAACAAATTCATCAACCTTGGTTTTATTAGTAGACCCAAAAAACAATGTCATCAACATAATTTGTGCAACAAAAATATCATGATCATGATGTTTGATAAACAAAGTTCTATCAATGCCACCTCTCCTATATTGGTTGTCAATAAGATATTGAGTCAACCTATCATACCAAGCTCTTGGAGCTTGTTTAAGGCCATAGAGAGCCTTTTTCAATTTAAAACATGATTAGAAGAGTGTGGGTCTACAAAACCCTTAGGTTTTTCAACATATACTTCTTCTTGAAGGTATCCATTGAGGAAAGCACTTTTGACATCCATTTGAAATAATTTAAACTTTTTAATACATGCAATGGACAACAAAAGTCTAATGGACTCGAGACGAGCAACCGGGGCAAACGTCTCATCAAAGTCAACACCCTCCATGAGTGTAACCTTGAGCCACTAGTCTAGCTTTATTCCTTACAATCTTGCCACTTTCATCGGTCTTATTCCTAAACACCCATTTAGTGCTAATTACATTTATATCTTTGGGTCTAGGAACTAAGGACCACACTTCATTCCTCTCAAATGATTAAGTTCTTCTTGCATAGCCCCAACCCAATATTCATCAACAATTGCTTCATTAATATTTTGGGTTCAATTGGAGAAGTGTAGCAAGCATAGGATATTTGGTTAGCAATTTGATTTCTTGTTCTAACCGCTTCATTTAAATCACCTATGATGTCTTCTTGATAGTGTAAGTTTCTTAGTCTTGGGTGAGAATGTTCAACAACTTGGTCATTTTGTTGATTATCATTTAAAGCATTTTCCAACCCTTGACTTACAACTTCAACATGACTATCATTTTCATCATCTTGACTAGAAACACTACTAGCCACATCAATAGGTGTTTTAGTGTCATTCAACATGTTCTTTAGGTTCATTGACCCATTATCATCACACAAATTAAGCATGCTAAGATCATCTATCTTCACATTGATAGACTCCATGATAGTCTTAGTAGTCAAGTAAAGACTCTATATGCACGACTATTAATAGCATACCCAAGAAAGAGACCAACATCACTTTTAGCATCAAACTTTCCTAAGTGATCTCTATCATTCAAAATATAACATTTACTCCCAAAAGTGTGGAAGTAACTCACATTAGGCTTCTTACCTTTCCAAAGCTCATAGGACGTTTGTTTGTGCCGGGCCTTTTGAAAACACGATTTGACACATAACAAGCGGTATTGACCGCCTCGGCCCAAAGGTTTCTAGGGACTTTCTTGCTATTGAGCATGACCCTAGCCATCTCTTGCAAGACACGGTTTTTCCTCTCAACAACACCATTTTGTTGAGGAGTTCTAGGTGCAGAGAACTCATGAGAAATCCCTAAACCATCACAAAACGCACTAAATTTTGCATTTTCAAATTCCGTCCCATGATCACTCCTAATGCGACATATTTCTTGATATCAAGACCTTTTTCATTTGAACTTGATTACAAAACTTTTTAAAGTAATCAAAAGCCTCGGTCTTGTTTCTAAGAAAATAAACCCAAGTAAACCTAGATAAGTCATCAACGCATACAAAAATGTATTTTTGCCATTAATGCTCTCGGTTTGAATTGGCCCCATTAGGTCCATATGCACAAGTTCTAAAGGTCTTGGTAGCTACGTAAGAATTTTTCTTATGAGACACTTTGGTTTGCTTACCTAATTGGCAAGGTTCACAAACCACCTCAAGCTTTTTACCAAGATTAGGAAGACCTCTAACAATGCCATATTTTCAAGCTTTTTCAGATCTTTAAAATTCATGTGACCCAAACGTTGATGCCACAAATCAGCTTGTTGCACTCATGTGCCATGTTGCAAGTTAGAGGATCTATCTCAAGACATAACAATTGTCTATAGACCTTTTGACACTTAGGACACATTGCCCTTTTTATCAATTATAGTGCATACATCTTTGTTAAAGCTAACTTCTTTAAAAATTTCACACAAGTGAGAATGCTTATCAAGTTAGCTTGTAACCCATCAACATACAAAGTATTGCGAAGTTTAGGCAATCCGGGGATACAAATTGTTCCCTTGCCAAGAACTTGCTTTTTGGTACCATCACCAAAAAACCCAACCTCCATCCTTTAAAACAAGATTCTTAAAGAACTCTTTGTTCCCGGTCATGTTCCTAGAGCAACCGCTATCTAGGTACCAAGAATAGGAGGAGTTGGCACGTAAAGCATATTGTGCAACATACATTTAGTTGTGTCCTTTTAATCCACACATTTTTCACAACATGCTTCTCACTCTTACTTTCTAACATGCTTTGACTCAATGTTAGGCTTTTTAACATGCACCTTGACCTCATTGGTCACATCTTCAAAAATATCAAACAAAGCATTATCAATTTCTTATGCATAGTAGAGTGAGGCATAACACAAGATTTAGCAAGCAAGTCATAAACAACTTTTTCAACAACATGCTTTTCCAAGGTCTTCCTAGGTATATTTCTATATCCATACATGGATGATTGCCTAGGTCCATTCAAAGACTATCATGAAAGCATTATCAAGTTTGCATTTCCGAATATACTCAAAGCATCTAGGTCGAATGTCCTATCATATTACAATGATGAAAAATAGGAATAAATTTGAGAAATTTACCATTTGCATTTGCTTCTATAGCATTGGTCTTCTCACAATTTTACCTCTTTGAAGAGCAACCCTTGATGCTCCACCTCTTGCATTTGAGGTTGTGCTTCTTGATGCTTAAGTTGTTAAGTTCTTCCATTGAACATCTGTTGATGAAGAGGCACCTCCGGTAGCTTTCATAGCTTTACCTTGAGAGTATACCTACAATTGATTCAATGCTTGCTTTGACAAAAGTAGATTTGTTAGATTAAGGAGTCTCCTTCTCATTGATATAACCCAAACCTCTTTTGTCACATGGATGCTTTCCACTTTTAATAAGGGTTTCAACTTTATTAGAACTAGATGACATCTTGCTAATCACCCTATTAGCCTCATCAAGTTTCTCACGAAGCATCCTAAGTTCAATGGCATATTTTTCCGCTTTGTCATCACTAAATAACATCTTTATGTAATTTATCAAGCCATTGTTCATATTTTTTCTCTTGATTTAAATGCTCATTAAGTTTGGATTTAAGCACATTTTCAAGTTTCTAACATTAACAAGAGAACAATCTTTTGCTCAATTTCTTGCTTCAAGATACCAAGTCTATCATTGCTATCTTTAAGATTCAATTCTAGACTTAGGATTTGTCTTTAAGTTCATTGAACTCCTTTGAGCCAAGATCATGATTTCTAACTTCTTGTTGAGGGACATATTGACATTGGATAAACGTTCATTTTCAAACGTAAGATCATTGATCTTTTTCTCATCTAAGTCAATATGTTCAACAAAAGAAGCCACATAGGAATACACTTCCTTAATCATGATTTATCACAACAAAAACACAAAACACTACAAAGAAAGGATCTATAAGTGCGTCTAGACACCCGCTGATACCAAATGAAATTTCCCTTAAGTAGTAGTGAAATATACTAGAGGGGGTGTGTGAATAGGTATAGGCTCCAATTCTTCCAATTAAAAAAAATAATGCGGAATATATCAATGAAAATGCACACTGATTAAATTGACAAATTAGTTGATTTCACTATACAAGAGTTAATCAATTACAAGATATGGAATCAATGAAAGAAATGGAAGATAAAGAAAAGTAAAAGCAAAAATGAACACAAGTGTTTTAACGTGGTAAAACCTCAAAGAGGAAACATCCACAGGTTGATACCACAACCACCGGCGAAGCAATCCACTATGTGAAAAAGGAATTACACACTCAAGCTTTCACTCATGATATCTGCTCAAGCTATCAATCCTAATTCTACCCTCGGGCTAGTGAATCACCAAGCCTACTTCCTATCCGAGATGTGTCCTACACCTCTAGAAAGCAACTTCCTATCCAAGACGCTCACGTCTCTAGGAAGATTCTTGCTTGCCTATCCGGATCCTCCCGACTCTAGACAAGATTCCTTGCTTGATTATCCGAGTCCTCCCGACTCTAATCAAGACTTCCTGCTCTATCCACAAAGCTTCACTCACTTTGCTAGAGACTTAATGCCAAGGCTATGATCTAAAGTGATACAAGTGATGCAAACACAATCAAATTAAGCTAGATGATCAATCAAGCAAAATGTAAATGTTCAATGATAGTCTAGAATATGATTTCAACACACAATCACAAAATTATCTAGAAATCAAGACATGCAAATCAATAAGAACAAAGGTATGAATATTCAATTTATCACACTAAAAACCTAGTTCTTAGATCAAGAAATAGAACTAGAAAATAATATGAGATTCATCATATATTCAATTTCTAGAATCAATTTCACACACATCAAGTTTAGCATTATGTTCAAAACAAATCACAAAGCTAAATCTCAATTAACAAATGATCAAACAACCCTAGCATGTGATCTAACATACTTCTCAACAAATTCATCAATCAAATAGTAAGAATCAAGAGATGATCAAAGATGAAATTGAAAAAGAAGAAGTCGAAATGACAACCTTGACCACGGACTGAAATGGATCAGCTGAGAAAAATGGAGAAGTTAGCGCCTCTGGAAATACTTGAGGTTTGTACCTCTCTTCGAGACCAACAATTTTGGTTTTTGAATTGATTGATTTCGAGTTCGTATGAGAGAGATATGATCAAAATAAGAAAACAAAAATATAGATGAAAACTGCAGAATTTCGTGATGTGGTCATCAATTTCATCAACCAAGTGTGGAGGGAAGGAGATGAGTTTAAAAGGAGGAGAGAGAGAGATTTTACAAGTGAATCAGAGCGTGCCATGTACTCCCCGTGGGGGGCGGTGGCCACACGGGAGCTGAGGGCTCCCTTGTCCGTGGGGCCCACGGCCTCCACACGGGCAAGCCTTGTGGCCACACGTGCTCCCGACTTCTCTCGCGCGCTCATTTGG